>JAAOOA010000212.1:495000-512807 GCA_012861695.1 Trematomus loennbergii | reverse complement strand
AACTTTCCGGTAAGCATCCAAACTACGGTTTAGGGGGCGCCTAGATACCGATAGTAAAGAATATAACAGAACTATTGCTCATGAAATTTGACGTTAACCCAGTCTTTCCTCAAAAAAGTTTATGACCCATCCCTAATAAAAGTCATTCAGCACAGTGATGGTTTAGTTAGGTCAGTGGAATGTCAAGGTCTTTTCAGTTTCTGTGGATTTTTAGAACCACTAAATAAACTGAAGTAAACCTGAAATGCTGACAGTGGGTCGTTGTGTTTAATGTAGACCATTTTTTTTGTGAAGTAACCTTAACCTTAATAATAATAATAAACCGCTGGGGCAGTTTTTCACGAAACTGTGTCTCAGGGCTTCTAACATTTAACAAAACCTATTAATGTGTCATTGAGTCCTGGACTCGAGTCAGAGTTCATTCAATGGATTTCGACAGGCAACATTTTTCAGTTGCTCCCGGCTTATCCTTAGTCTTTCAGTCTCTTTCGCGCTCATCAGCCGAACTCTAAGGCTGAGCCCTGTCATCATACATAAGAAACATTAATCAGCCTGTCAGCTGTTTGTATCTGAAATCTCGTTCTTCAATTACAACTTAAAGGTCTCCTATTATGCAAAATACCCTTTTTGATGTCTTTTATACAAAAATATGTGTCCCCGGTGTAAGGAGACTCACAAAGTGTCAGAAAATAAAACCCTCACACACACGTTGTGAAGAGAAAAGGTGGGGGCTGCGCGCATGTAAATGTGCAGCAGAGTGAAGCGATCTCTCGCTCTGGCATTTGGAAACGAAAAAGCAGTTTTATTGCTTATGGATTCAGAGATCCTTTCAAAGAGGGCACAGATACATTGGATGAACCTATGGATTAACTGCAGCATCGTTTTTTTTATCGTTTTAATGCCATTGAAGACCAGTTTTTGACCAAGGTAAGCCATGTTAGCGTTTCTCAGAGGTGGGAGTAAGTCCTACATGTGCAAGTCATGAGCAAGTCTCAAGTCTTGACCTACAAGTATCAAGCAAGTCCCCAAGTCACTGTGGTGAGAGTCAAGCAAGTCAAGTCAAGTCATTGCTCAGGTCAAGTCAAGTCAAGTCAAGTCATACAAATTCTGATGAATAAGCCCAGTTTCCGCATTTAAATCAGTTAAAAGACAGTGGTTATGAAAATGGATTTAACCACACTATGATCTTCATTACTACACAGTTCATCATTTGAAATCTAATTTAGACCCTAGAACTGCAGACAATATAGCTAGGACAAACTTCACTATTTGTGGAGTAACGCTAGCCGCTGCCATGTTAACTGACGCTCCTGCCGTCTAGTGGGTTGCCAGTTTGCGCGCAGGGCGCTATAATCACCCAATCACGTTTTTCGAAAAAACTAAACGTAATATCTCACTACAAAAACAAATATTTAATTTTCAGTCAAGTCCTTTCAAGTCATCTGTCTCAAGCTTAAGTCAAGTCTCAAGTCATGAATACCAAGTCAAAGTCAAGTCAAGTCTTTTATCAATGTTAGTCAAGCAAGTCTCAAGTCAAAAAATATGCGACTCGAGTCAAGTCATGTGACTCGAGTCCTCACCTCTGGCGTTTCTAGCTACCTAGCTCCACATGTGATGATGTACGCTTTCGTTTATAGCGTTGCAAATGTTTATCACTGAGTGTTGAGGTTTTTTACACAGATTCAGTGTCTCCAGGACACCAAAAACGAGTGGTTGGCTGTGCATCTAGGATAAGTAATAAGGGAGTTATTGTGAGTTTAAGTGCCGTTTTAGTTACATTTTTTCGCTCGTGGATAATTCAGAGGCTGAGTGTTAGCATTGTGTTTTTTTTTTTATTTAAAAAAATATATATATCAGTTAGCTGAGTTTCTTCCCGTTACATGGATATAAAACATTCATAGTTTATAAATATTAAGATTCCTTAGACGTTGTTTCCTGCAAATGACGCGTTTATCCGCCCGGTACCGGGGGGCCGTGCGTAACAGGTTAAAACTTTTTTTTTTAAAGAAAAAATCTGTTGAAATGTCATGTTTTTTTGTTTAATTTTGCATCGAATATTTCCAAAATTCCCCAGCTTAACTTTCCATGGAAACGTTCCGCCCTTTGCAACCCTACTAGAACTACAGTAAAGCACTGCCAACCCTGAGGGAGCACTCCACGGTTTTTCCCTCTAGTGAGCGAGGCCTAGGAGGGGCACCACTGAAACTACCCAAATGCAGGTTGAAGGGCGAAACGCCAACACCATTGTTTTTGAAAGTCCCTTGTAGATGCTTAATGATTTAATGTCGATACCCATATGTGCTCTGACCTTAGAGTCTCCAGTTCACAGTGTGGACTCTCCAGTCCAGCAGAAAGCAGCTTCGCTCCTGAATCCTGCAGGTCGTTGTTACTCAGGTCCAGCTCTCTCAGACTAGAGACTGGGAGCTGAGGACTGAGGACAGAGCTGCACAGCTTCTCTCTGAAAGGTTACAGCCACTCAGCCTGAAGAGACAATGATAATAACAGTTTTGAAAGTCCCTTGTAGATGCTTAATGAATTTAATGTCGATACCATATGTGCTCTGACCTTAGAGTCTCCAGTTCACAGTGTGGACTCTCCAGTCCAGCAGAGAAGCAGCTTCGCTCCTGAATCCTGCAGGTCGTTGTTACTCAGGTCCAGCTCTCTAGACTAGAGGACTGGGAGCTGAGGACTGAGGACAGAGCTGCACAGCTTCTATCTGAAAGGTTACAGCCACTCAGCCTGAAGAGACAATGATAATAACAGTTTTTGAAAGTCCCTTGTAGATGCTTAATGAATTTAATGTCGATACCCATATGTGCTCTGACCTTAGAGTCTCCAGTTCACAGTGTGGACTCTCCAGTCCAGCAGAAAGCAGCTTCGCTCCTGAATCCTGCAGGTCGTTGTTATCAGGTCCAGCTCTCTCAGACTAGAGGACTGGGAGCTGAGGACTGGGGACAGAGCTTCACAGCTTCTCTCTGAAAGGTTACAGCCACTCAGCCTGAAGAGACAATGATAATAACAGTTTTTTAGAAGATATTTAGAAGATTGCAATTATTTAATATAGACTAATCAGGATGAATCCCTGTACTTACAGAGCTGAGGTGGAGGCTTTGACCACTGGCAGCAGCCTCAGAAGAGCCTCCTCTGAAGCACAGTATTTCTTCAGATCAAAAACATCCAGATGCTTTTCTGATGACAGTAAGATGAAGACCAGAGCTGACCATGAGCAGGAGACAGATTATCTCTCTCGAGATTTCTGATCTCAGGTACTGTTGGATGTCCTCCACTAAAGAATGATCATTCAGTTCACTCAGACAGTGGAACAGGTTGATGCTTCTCGCTGGAGACAGATCCTCATCAATCTTCTTCTTGATGTACTGGACTGTTTCCTGGTTGATCTTTGAGCCACTTCCTGTCTCTGTCAGCAGGCCTCGTAGGAGTTTCTGATTGGTCTGCAGTGAAAGACCCAGGAGGAAGCGGAGGAACAAGTCCAGGTGTCCGTTTGGACTCTGTAAGGCCTGGTCCACAGCACTCTGGTAGAGATGTGTTAGTTTATGTTTCACTTCAGACTTCTGGGAGGTTGTTGGTTCTTCTGCCAGCAGGTTGACTCCAGAGGTGATGAAGGTCAGATGGACATGAAGAGCAGCCAGAAACTCCTGAACGCTCAGATGGACGAAGCAGAACACCGTGTTCTGGTATAGTCCTCTCTCCTCTCTAAAGACCTCTGTGAACACTCCTGAGTACACTGAGGCTGCTCTGATATCGATGCCACACTCGGTCAGGTCGGACTTATAGAAGATCAGGTTGCCTTTCTGCAGCTGCTCAAAAGCCAGTTTTCCCAGAGACTCCATCATCTTCCTGCTCTCTGGACTCCAGTGTGAATCTGTCTCAGCTCCTCCATCATACTTGACGATCTTCACTTTGGACTGAACCACCAGGAAGTGGATGTACATCTCAGTCAGGGTCTTGGGCAGCTCTCCTCCCTCTGTTTTCAACACCTCCTCCAGAACTGAAGCAGTGATCCAGCAGAAGACTGGGATGTGGCACATGATGTGGAGGCTTCGTGAGGTCTTGATGTGGGAGATGATGGTGCTGGCCTGCTCCTGATCTCTGAATCTCTTCCTGAAGTAATCCTCCTTCTGTGGGTCAGTGAACCCTCGGACCTCTGTCACCATGTCCACACACTCAGGAGGGATCTGATTGGCTGCTGCAGGTCGTGTGGTTATCCAGAGGCGAGCAGAGGGAAGCAGCTTCCCCCTGATGAGGTTTGTCAGCAGCACATCCACTGAGGTGGACTCTGTGACATCAGTCAGGATCTTAGTGTTGTGGAAGTCCAGAGGAAGTCGACACTCATCCAGACCGTCAAAGATGAACACAACCGGGAACAGATCAAAACTGCAGATTCCTGCGTCTCTGGTTTCAGTGAAGAAGTGATGAACAAGTTCCACCAAGCTGAACTTGTTCTCTCTCACCACATTCAGCTCTCTGAAGGTGAATGGAAATATGAACAGGATGTCCTGGTTGGCTTTGCCTTCAGCCCAGTCCAGAGTGAACTTCTGTGTTAAGACTGTTTTCCCAATGCCAGCCACGCCCTTTGTCATCACTGCTCTGATTGGTGCATCTCTTCCAGGTGAGGCTTTAAAGAAGTCTTCTTGTCTGATGGTTGTTTCTGGTCTGTCTGGTTTCCTGGATGCTGTTTCAATCTGTCTGACCTCATGTTCAGCATTGACCTCTGCAGACTCCCCTCTGTGATGTAGAGTTCTGTGTAGATCTGGTTCAGAAGGGTTGGGTTTCCTGCTTTAGCAATGCCCTCAACACACACTGGAACCTCTCCTTTAGGGTGGATTAACTTTACGTCGACAAATTGGAGCAGATGTTTCTGAAAGAACACAACAAAAAGATAACCTTGGTCCATTGAATAAAAGACTCATTTTCAAATAATCTTTGCAAAAAACGTCCTTAACCCCACAATAAATCTCAATGCTTCTAAGGAAGGAGGGAGGAGGACGTTCAAGTTCAAAACTTGTTACATCCTGTTACCAGCAGGTGGCGCTTTTTCACAGCCATGCCACGGCGGGGGTGTTTGATGTGGACTAAAAGCTTTTGATAACTTTTGATTTTCAAGGTCTTAAAAGGTAGGGTAGGTAAGAATGGAGAAACCAGCTCGAGTGCGCTAGAATTTGAAAGTACGCAGCCGAAAAAAATCTGCCCTTCCTTCAGACTTCCTTACAGAGCCCCTCCTCCAACACACACGAACGCGCACATGACCAATGAGGGCACGAGATAAGTTTGTGCACGAGATGGAAGGCTGACAGGCAGGTAGGCCATCCAGTTATTTTAGCCGGGCCGGCTCAGATGATTGGTCGTGTTTTACAGTGCCACGGCTTCCACAGATGACATTTTTTTATGGATTTTTTGTCAAAGCATTTAATATATTCATTGCTATCGGGATGTTAAGAGCATTCCATGGAATATAACAAAAAGGGTTTCTGAAGTGAATTACCTAACCCACCTTTAAGATGGTACTGACCACATTTTGAGTTTATTGGATGAAAACTGTAGGAGTTCTTGCAAATACGAGACCTGAAAATGGCAAAAAATTGCCAAAGGTTGCGCATACAATTCAATGTATCAATGTTCAATGTTCAATGATCGACTTCCTGTTGGGTTTGCAATATGCCTCCAGGAGGCTTTTCTGTGCGTATAACCATGCTTCATATACCTAGCAAATTTCTAATTTCTAGGTGAAACCTGATTGAGGGGATGCCTTTTGGCAACTTTGTAGGGGGCGCTTAGAGCTTTTTGCAGATGCCCGTGAACGCGAATATACACATTTTCACCAGACCTGAATCATAAATATTAAGGCCTTCAAAAGGTGATATACTTTAGGAAAAATAATAAAAACCCTAGCAATTTGAATAGGTCCTTCGTTCGGACTTTGTTGGTGCTCGGGCCCAATAATAAAGAATTCACTTTTATCATTTCATTGATCTAAAAAGTGATTATATGAGTTTGTCCTACTCCTCCCTTATGTTAGATCTTAAAGAGAAAACCTCTTACTGTTATGCAAACAGTCAGCCAGCTCCTCCTGCTTCATGCTCTTCAGGAAGTGCACTGTGATCTTCAGAAATGCCTCGCCGATATTCCTCTTCTGATTTTCATCCTCAGCATCCAACTCATCCTCATTCTGACTCTCTTCTGGGTAATCTGAACACATAACCTTCTGCATCTTCTTCAGCTCGTTCTTCACAAAAGTCACAATGTTCTCCTCCAGGAGCTGGAACACATTATAACATGAATGAGACAATCATCGTGGATCTATGGACATACTGACATTCAGCTGGCATGAACCTGCAGCACGGAGAAGATTATGAACTGAATAGAAGTAGAAGTAGTTGTACACAGGGGTTGAATTGGACCGGGCTGTCCGGGGCTAAGCCCTGGCACATAGGACGATGCTCTCTCTGACGTCATCACCCTCGCACATTTGTCATATGTTTATAAAAAACGATGTTAAAACTTTTCTCGTTCTTAATATAGACTATATTTAGGGTCGATATGTGTGACTTTACTTTAAAATAGCAGATCTCTGTGACCGGATATAGTTTTTTCGGCTTGGTGAACGTGTGTGTCGTGAGCAGCACCGCCCGGACTCCCTGCTCCTCCGTGGCTCCTCCGTGCAGAGTCTGCAGCGGTGTGTGTGTGTGTACACAGAGACTGCTGCCAAACGACCCGACCGTCTTTTAACACGGAGCCCGTTTCCTAAACCATGCAAAATGTATGTGTGTGCATAAAGCTGAGTTATGATCGGTCATAATTAAATAGTTTACAGTGAGATTTACCCACATACTTTTGGCCATACTCGCGCAGCCCTACAAATGAACTGCGATTACCACACAAATGTTCTTTAGCAAGTGTGCAGAGCGATGTTGATTTAAAATATAAATTGTTATCAACAACATAAGGTCAGATAGTGAGAGACACACACACACCCCCCCCTATATCCCAATTTAACCCCTGGTTGTACATGTACAGACCATAAATATGGAGTCCAGATGTGTCTGATCATGCTGGGCAGACTGACCACTGGGAACCCCCGAGCTCTCCTGGTCCACACTATGGAGGAATCATAGAAAAATAGCTCACATTATGTCTGTCAACAAAGAGACGTGTTTTTGCAGCTACTGAAAAACAGAGAATTTTCTTTATGCTTTTGTCCTTCATTTTAGGAGAGGTTGGAGACTTTAAAGTAACTTGTTCTTCTTTAACGTAACCCGACTATCAGTTGCAGCTTACATCTGATCAGAAGATTGAAGTCTTCCTTTAAAGTTTATGATATCTTCCTTCGACCAGTCGCTCTTGAGGGACACACAGCTGGGTTCAGGAGAGACAGCTCTCTGCTGACGGCGCCTGAAACAAAAACAGCACAGACACATTTGCAGGAAGGATAAAACTGATACAAAATAAATGTTGATTTCTTAAAACCACTATATATTTCAGTGTAACATTAATCGCTTTGCATTTAAAAAATGTGAACAGATTGTGATGCAACTTCTAAACTATGAAATCTTTGTCAGTTATGAACCTTCAACGACCCCAGCTTTTGATCCAAAGAATTAAAAACAAAAAAAAGTTTTTAAAGCCATGCCTCATACCCCTCTATTTAAGCCCTGTTACTAAAGTGCTGATTCTGGGTCTGGCCCTTTAAATGTAACCGAGCTGCTGGCCACGCCCCTTTGGAGCATCCGCATGCAAGCAGTGAGCTCTGTGAAGAGAAGGCTGTCTCCCAGCAGAAACTCAGCTAAACGCTGCCGTGATTAAACTCCATATCATGTTCCAAACCACATCAAGGATTCTCTCTGAAACAGTATGGAGCTCAAACTCTTTCTCTCTCTCAGATTTACCACGAGGTGAGTTCCTTTTTATTTCCTGCTTCTTCACACACATGCTCTCCAGTACAGGTTAGCTCTGAGTGTTAGCATGCTAATGTAAACACAGACCATATACTTCCAAAACATGTCTCATTGTTTCTGACAGCAACGTTTCTAATTGGCCCGTGGGTGTAAAGCCCGCCCACATTTTAGTAATGTCGTCATGACGCAGCAAATCTGGATCAGCTCTGTTGTTCCCCCGTTTTTAGAGATGGGTACGGAGGAAAAGAGAGAGGGTTTATTTTCTGACACTTTGTGAGTCTCCTTACACACCGGGGACACATGTTGATGTAGAGAAGACATCACAAAGGGCATTTTGCATGATAGGAGACCTTTAAGGTCAGAATTAAAGGGAAAAAAGTCAGAATTCAAAATGTAATCTCAGAATTCTTAGAAAAAAAGTCAGAATGATTTATTCTCAGAATTCCTACTTTAATTCTAACGTAACCCGACTATCACTTGCAGCTTACATCTGATCATAAGATGGAGGTCGCCATTTAAAGTTTATGATATCTTCCTTCGACCAGTCGCTCTTGAAGGACACACAGCTGGGTTCAGGAGAGACAGCTCTCTGCTGACGGCGCCTGAAACAAAAACAGCACAGACACATTTGCAGGAAGGATAAAAACTGATACAAAATAAATGTTGATTTCTTAAAACCACTATATATATATTTCAGTGAACATTATTAATCGCTTTGTATTTTAAAAATGTGAACAGATTGTGATGTTACTTCTAAACCAAGAAATCTTTGTCAGTTATGAACCTTCAACGACCCAACTTTGATCCAAAGAATTAAAGAATCTTGTTATTTAGTTTGAACAGATTATTACGGAAGAGGATTAGGGCCAAATGGAATTTGATTAGAGAACTCTGTGTTCTCTCAGAATTCTGAGATTCAGATCTGAATTATTCGAAAATAAATCATTATCCAAACTTTAATCTCAAAATAGTTTTTTCTGAGAATTCTGAGATTAAGGGCAGAATTCATAGAATAAAAGTCTGAATCATTTTTTCTAAGAATTCTTAAGTTTTTTGTAATGTAACCCGACTATCACTTGCAGCTTACATCTGATCAGAAGATGGAGCTCTTCCTTTAAAGTTTATGATATCTTCCTTCGACCAGTCGCTCTTGAAGGACACACAGCTGGGTTCAGGAGAGACAGGTCTCTGCGGACGGCGCCTGAAACAAAAACAGCACAGAAACATTTGCATAACTATGCAAACTGCAGGTATTTTAAGCTCACTGATGTCATTAATAACCAGGACTTTCGGAAAGTTACACATAGTACCTTTAACACAGACAAGAGAAACATTTAATGCATTTTTTTTTTTTGCGTTTCATTCTTACAGAAGATGGAGCTCATCAGTAGATAGAGGAAACTCCATTGAGGTGTCACTATTTACGGACACAAAGCTGGATCCAGGTCCAGGTCCAGGTCCAGGTCCAGGTCCAGGTCCAGGTCCAAGTCCATGCAACTGCAGCAGTTGGCTTTACACACAGATATTTGAATGTTAACAGTGTGTCCTGAGCTGGGACACTAATGGCGCATTTCCACTACAGCGCGGAGCCCCGTTTAAGAGCTGTGACGTCAGCGGCCCGTCTTTGGTTGCGTTTCCACTTGGCCTAGAACGGCTAGCGGGTCCTAATTCACAGGTTTTCTGGCCTCATAAAATCGTGGTTCTAGGGCCAGGAACAACCGGGCTGAGTCGGGCTGAGTATGCTAAACTAGAGAGAGAATCGCTGGCAAGGGGGCTACACTACAAGATGAACATATTTGACCGTGATTTAATTGTAATACACGTTTCAAAATGAAGCCGAAGTAACAACATACTGATACCGGTTAGTAAAAACCATGAATTAATGCTTTGACAAGTCTGCAGACAGACGGCAGGCGAAAAACCTTTAAAATGCGGGTTTTCTAAATGGAGATTGGCTAAGCTAACGCAGTATATGCTCCGACCGTCCACACTCACAACAACGGCCTATACAGACATAAATAAAGCAGCGACTGTATTCACCATGACACAGGCAGTCTGTGGTGTGTACTTGTTTAACTTTTGTCTAGTTTCTGAACAGATATGAGGAGCTGTGAGCTCTGAGTGCTAACAGCTAACGGCTGATGTTGGTTTTCTGTGGTTCTCATTGAAGATGACGTCACGGCTCCGCCTACACTGCGTTACTATAGTAACTACCCCAGTTCCTAAACTGTAATGGAAATGCGCCATAAAAGTGAGCCAGGCCTAATGAGGCCTAGCCATACCGAGCGAGGCCGTGTAGTGGAATGCGCCATTAGCAGACTCATGCACAGATAGAGAACTTCATCTCACCGCAGAGCTTGGATTTGATTCTTTTGCCTGGCCAACTCTCTCTCTAACTCTCTTCGATCCATGGCAGAGTCCACAGAAACACCTGCGGGAGAATCACACATTATTCACACATCATTTCTCCTCATCACGATCCCCTCACAGAGCTCATTCACCTCCGTACTCGGGGGAAGTCTCCATGTTGTCTTTGGGATCAGTTTTCATGTTTACTTGACTTTGAAAAGCTTTTTCAACATTTTTAAATATGTATATTTGTCCAGTTAGAGCTTTTGTGCAATAGTCCATCATGTGAACTTGTTAGCTGGAGCAGAACTCACAGACACCGTTATACCTTCATCTGCAGAGAAACACAGAGCATCAGTTCTGTCCTTGAGACTGTAGGAAGCATTTCAATATTTAAACCTTAACCAAAAAACAACACATTCAGCCAGCCCTCTTGCTTATTAAAATACAAAATTGCTTATTTTAATGTATTACAGTTGTATGATTTTATTCCAATTGTTTTATTAATCATTTTTGTTTTATTTCATGCACCTTTACTAATATTACTGTTTTTTTTAAATGTTATTAAACTGTTTCCTTTGAATGAGGCTGTCTGTGGATTTGTGGCCCTCTGGTGGCACAAAGAGGTCATGGTCAAGTCTCAATAAAACAGATTAGATTTAACAAAGATTATAATTAATCTATGTTTAATTTATGTATGTATTTGAACAAGGACCATGTATACAAATACATTAATCCCAGAAAAGAGAAGAGATGATTTATGCCAGATTTAAGCTAAAAGCTCATTTCCATCTGCAGTCCTGAGGCAGGAACACAACAATCACCAAACACTGGGTTAGGGTCAAGTGATGCTCCACACTAACGGGCAGTAGGAGTTATCGTACCTTATTACACGGCTTCGTTGTATACTCGATTCTGATTGGTCAATTCAGAACAGTTGACAGGTTGTTAATCCAGTAGAACAGACCGCCGTCAAGGACTAATGACCGTTGCTAAGGAGGATCAAGAAAGAGAAAGAGGTTAAAAGACATCAAGATCCGAGTACTTTTACTTTTACTCAAGTACAAGATCCGAGTACTTCTACTTTTACTCAAATCATTCTACAATTTAGGGTACATTCCATGTCCATTGATGTCCATTGATGATAATTATATTTATTCTAACTATTTTCTTCAAAAATATCATATTTTGCCTATTATTGGAAAGCATGTTATAATATCACACAACATTATGTGCATCCTATGCTTTATTTAGCTTGAAATGTGTCATGATGTTCTTAAATTGTCAGTTTTTGCTCTGTCCGTTTTTCAGTTGAGGGTGTCTTGGTTTCAAAATAATGAATAAAAACCATTAAAGTAAATAACAAATATTATTCATTTATTTCAAAAGTCTAAATACTAAAGAATAATAATATTTTTTTAATTGATTTCCTCCTTTAAATAATTTAAATATCTTAATATATGAATGTCCGCAAAAGTTCTGTCAACTATGTTACTAACAGAACTTCCCTCTTTAACTCAAAAATGGTTTGTCCCAATACCATATCACCAGCATCACATGATGCCATGTTCCTCTTTGGCAGACATTTTGAACACACTGTGGTGATTGTCCTCTAACTCTTTACAATATGTTATGTATAATAGCACATTGTCAATGAGTATATTAATTGACCATCAACAATGTTACCTACATTGTTATGGTTTACAATTGTTCAATGATTTTAATTCAATTATATGTTCAAATGTGATGTTAACCTGTTAAGAAAATGACATGTGGTCATCCAGGCAAGGCCTACCATTGAAATGATGGGTCAAAATAGGGAGATTGTCAACTAGGTTACCTGTCAACTAAGTTACCCAGTACTGTAATAACTGTAGTAACTTAGTTGACAATTTGTATGACATGTAGACGTCATTACACATCATTATCAATTGAATTTTGCACTTCTGCCTTGAAATAAACATAGTGCAGATGGTTAATAATGTGTCCAGTCAACTATGTTATTTGCATCAAATGTTTGACTTTCATTGTCAACTATGTTGCACCTCATTTTTTCAAATTTAAAATATCTAAAATAGTGCTTCTGATATCCTTTATAGCAGGGGTCGGCAACCTTTTTGATATGAAGTGCCATTCTAAAAAAAATGTTTTATCGGTGCCGACGATCGTGAATTATCAAGGGGGGGGGGGTTGAAGAGCTCGACGAAAACACTCGTGAAAAGTGATGTTTAAAACTCAGTTAATGCTCATTCACTGGCGCTTCCACAAACAACAACCAACATAATTGTTACATTCAAATGACGTACATTATTCAAGTTTACATTAACTTTGGATAATAACACGGAGAAATGAGCGGAAGCGCTCTCTTTTCCTCTCTCCCCCTCTCTCTCTCTCTCCTGACAGCCTGTCAGTATCTCATGCAGCTCACTGATCCAGTAATGAGTGACAGTGAAGAATACATATATTTATAACTAGTTCCAGAGGTAGATAAAATAGCTAAGTGTGTTAGGTCTAACTCTTAGTGTGTGTTGCTCCGCTCCCCGGTCCGTCACAGCGGTGGAGCTGCAGGATTTCTGCTTCACACACACGTTGCATACCGGCCGCTATTTTACTGTCTTTTTCGGACACCTTAAAATACTGCCAGACCGGTGAAGCGATTTTGGCGAGCTTGTTTTGCCGCACACAGAGAAAAGTGTCATGTATGTTACGTCTCGCGATCGGCCTTTTTAGAGAGCACCGATCGATCGGCAGAGAGTGAGTATCGGCCGATATCGATCGCCACGCAAAAACTGCGGCATTTTTACAGCTCCTTATGGGTACTGCAATTTGTGAAGTGCTTTCCTCTGTGGTGAAACTATCAGCACTGCACCACGGAGGAAAGCGGCAGAAAGTCACCTGGAGTTAAAGAGAGTGGGGCTGCATTGCGTGCATGGCTTCCTTCTGCAGGTAACGGGGAGACGCGCTCTGGCGGCGGTCTCGTTCAGGATCCGAAAATAAAATAAATATTTTGTACACTTATTCCACTTATTCCTAGTGTGCCACTGGTTACGGTGCCGCGTGCCACCAGGGGTTGCCGACCCCTGCTTTATAGTATAATGTACATCTACACAGGTTGGAGTTTTACATGACATCTCTTAAAACTATCAAAATGACATGTATCGTAGTTTTATAATACAAAATATCCCTATCCTTAATGACAGTGCTGAACATATCACATGAAAAAAAAAAACTTTAATACAATTATTTTTTAAACTTTTAAAAATCATTGTATATGGTAGAATAGACTCAAGAGCCTTTCAAATAAGATTGTACTTGAAGTGCAGGACTTAATCAAATGATTGTAATGACATCAAGTTTGTCCGAAACATAGTTGACAAACTGAGTAGTGAAAACATCCTTTGCCCTCAAATTAAAAAAAAATTAAAAATGTTTAAGCTTTGCAACTAGTGGATATGTTACACTGAGGAATATACTAACTTGAAACACTGATTGTTCTATTGAGAAAGAATACTGTTTTGTACTGTTTTGTTGATGTGAAATGTACCCCAAATTGTAGAATGAGTCAATGTACAAGATCCGAGTACTTCTACTTTTACTCAAGTACCAAATCTGAGTACTTTTACATCTGAGTACTTTTACTAAAGTACCAGATCTGAGTACTTCTCCCACCTCTGGTGTTTACTAGTCCGCACGGAACTGTTTGTACACAGCGTGTTTCATGACGGACACAAACAGCGTTGCTTCCGTATACAGTTGCGCTAATTGTAGTCCGCTGTACAGGAAATTGTAGTTTCCACACGGCAGCAGACATTGATAACATCTGCTGGCACATCATAAATACACCAAACAATGTTAGAGCAGTCTCTATGATGTTCGAATCCTGTTCATTGCATTATTTAACTGACTGTACCATAGTTGTTGTTTGCTCTTCAAACAATAACAAGCGCGTTCACAGGGTGTGACAGGTGAACGCGCCTCGTGGCCTAAATGACTCGGTAGAAATAAACGGAACATGGAGAGAGAGTTAAGTCCAAACTAAAGACATACCATTTGGATGTTGTTCATCTAAAGGCTGGAACCAACGACAAAAAGAATCGAAACGTGAAAAGTAGCGATTACAAACCTTTAGATGGGATAAGAAAAAAGTGCGTCACACGATCACAGAGAGGAAAACGAAACTAACTTTAAACGGGAACCAGACTGATCTTCAAAATAAGAGCTTTTACTGTACATAACAGCAACAGGGACGTGCGCAGAGATGTTGGGGGGCGGGAGCTCAAGTGAGAAAAAAGGCCCTTTTAAAAGTTTTAAAACAAAAAGTTAAATATAGTTGCACATATCTGACTTACTGACCAATTAATTGTAATACCCTCACGCTCACGCAATTGTTTAATACTCAGCCGAATTCTACAAAAGAATCAGCTAACACAGAGACAATGGTCTTCTTTAGTATTCACTAAGCACAAGAGCAGACAACACACGAGTTAATTAATAGTTATTAAAGGAGCAGCCAACAATCACAATTATGAAGTTACTGTTTAAGGACATTACAGGCAAAAATATCGTTTTTTACATGTAGCCGACTTGTAAATGTTGTTATTTTGGTCTATTTTGCTTCCATGTTTTCTTTCTGGAAAGAAAACTTCAAAAAACACATATAAATGGTGTTCGTTTTACTACCATGTCTGAATTCATCTATAGATTTAAAGCTAATCTGCATTTAACATAACATTTCAGGGGAAAATACTGACTTGACGTAAGTAACTATCTGGGGCAGTTGTGAGGTTTATCCTTTTCACCTGCAATGCCTTGGTAACTGCATGCAAATTAGCGCATTTAATTAAGATAAGAGATAAGATAGTACTTTATTACTAGTGTACTAGTTAACGCCTAATTTGCATATCAATGTGGCAATTGTGATGACGTTATTAGATACACATTTGACTGTATTCACCTTTAGTGTCTCCGCTTAAGTACAGTACATTAGCCTGTATGCCCATGATAATGGCCTTAGCTAAACCTTGAGCTAACTTATCCATTAGCTAGCAGCCTACCTTATAACTATATGTTATTGTCTTTTGGCTGATTAGCTGTAAACTCGAGGCACTGGCAGCTTAGTGATTTGTTCATCTCCACTCACCTTCAAACAAGCCAAGAAAAGCCGGCATAACATGGGACAGTAAAGTGGGAGGTGCTGCTACCTGTCTGTCTGAAGTGACTGCCGATGACCGCACCGCTGTGCGCGAGACGTGCAGGGAGGGAGGGAGGGTAGAGAGAGCATAGGAACTAATCTAATCTCCTGACTTGATATTTTGTATTTTGTATTCAATCAATATATTTTTGGAAAGGGAAACTGTGCGCAAACAGCAGAAGATATATGTGTGCACGTGCCTGACCGTTGCTATGGTGTCCGTAGTCAGGGGCGGACTGGGACTAAAAATCAGACCGGGACTCTCGACCGGCCCACCTCGGTACCGTTAGTAAATATTGCTAGTAAATTGGCAACGGGGGGTGGGGGGCTAGTGACTTATCCGACCGGCCCACTTCGTCCGACCGGCCCACTTCAGTACCGGCCCATCGGGACGTTCGGGACGAATCCCGGGACTGAAGTGGGCCAGTCCGCCACTGTCCGTAGCAACGTCATACAATAATACAATAAGAGTTTTCAACAAATTGTACAAAATATATCGTCTTTTGATCGTTTGGTGGTTTGTATACAGTGTAATAACCACTGCTCTATATTACAAACATCAATGCTCTGTCCTTATTCAGGAGGATAAACACAGAAAACATAGTTCACCACTAACTTTCACTATTATAAACAACATTTATAACAAGTAAACCATTTTAAGATACAGAAGAATACAGCCAATCTGCCTATTTAACATATCCAGCAACACAGCGTATTTAATAATAACAGAAAGTGAGTTCCAAGACGCATCACAAAAACATTAGAGAATAATAAAAGACATTAAATCAATTAAAAGCTGATAAAAACATGGCGTTTATATTCCCAACAATTTACAAGTTTCCAAATGTAACTAACTAAACCCTATTCTAATAATCCTTTGCCATTACTTTACAATATACTTAAAATGTAGGCTACAGCAGCAGGTGGCGTTGTTTCCCTTTTTAAGCAGAATTGAATCCAGAGCATTTTAACTATGTTTCACAAACAGTTTGTATTTGTAATCCTCTAAAAACTGGAACTAAAATATCGATTATACAAACCTTGAGATGGGAATAAGTCGAAAGTGCGACACGAAGAGCAGAAAGTGAAACTTAACTTTAAACGGGAAGGCCCCTTCAAAATAAGAGCTTTTACATAACAGCAAGAAGAATACTTAATTAAAGTATACTCTGCATAAATGATTAAGAGAGTGTACGATAAGAAGTAAAGTTCTCATATTATATAGGGTGAGTTGCCCTCATGTGGGACACTTTTGCTCTAAGCCTGGGACACTTGTTTGAAGGTTGCTCCACCACCCTCATCTGTGATGGACATTTGAGAAGTCATGTGATTTTTATTAAATGACATCACAGCTTGTGTTAACCCATAGTTATAGCTGTTTATTTTATTTATTATATATGTTATATGCATTCATTTGGTCATGTAGCCTAGTTGCGTATAAAATGTCATTAAAATAAATAATGATTTTACCGTGTAGATAAAGAGGAAACACATGGAAGGCAAGGCAAGTTTATTTACCTTTCAACACAAGGCAATTCAAAGTGCTTTACAAAAAATGAAAGACATTAAGAAAATGGCATTTAAAATCAGTCATTAAAAATAAAAGATATAAAATAAACATTAAAAGAAAAAATACATGGATAAAAGTTACAGTGCAGTTTAAGATGTGAATAGTTCAATTAAAAGCAGCGGCAAAAAGAAAAGTCTTCAGCCTGGATTTAAAAGTAGTCAGAGTTGCAGCGGACCTGCAGGTTTCTGGGAGTTTGTTCCAGATATTTGGAGCATAATAACTGAACGCTACTTCTCCATGTTTAGTTCTGACTCTGGGGACAGAAAGCTGACCAGTCCCTGAAGACCTGAGAGTTCTGGATGGTTCATAATTTAGCAGGAGGTCAGACATGTATTTTGGGCCTAAACCATTCAAAGCTTTATAAACCAGCAACAATATTTTGAAATCTATTCTTTGACACACAGTGGCGTTCTGAATCAGCTGCAGCTTTCTAATAGATTGGAAGAGGATTAGAGCCACATGAAAAACATTTGGGGATGTGAACATTTAGTTTTTTTGTTCTGAGAAAAAAAGTCAGATGTCCCTAATCCTCTTCCATTATGTTTCCTCTTTATCTACACGGTAAATAATATAAATCACATGTCATATAACACTTTCTGATGCATTGAGTTCATGAATACATTAACATCGGACAGTATGAGGAAGATTGAGTCCAGTTTAAACAGTATCAATGTTTACCGTTATTTTATGACTCATTATGCAACGTGTCATGTGGTTTGCAAAGCTCCTGAGACAGCTAGGAGTTGTGTTTGTATTTACATTTTTTAGCGGCAGCTTTTCAGTC
>JAAOOA010000212.1:447500-490000 GCA_012861695.1 Trematomus loennbergii | reverse complement strand
ACTCGAGCTGGTTTCTCCATTCTTACCTACCCTACCTTTAATTGGAAAAAATGGAAAGTGTGTTTTGAAAACTGAAGACACTTTTGGGAAAATTAAGTGTTAAGTGTCGAAATGACAGCTTCTGAGAGTTGAACGTTTAGACATTTTTAGAAATAAGGAACACTTTGACTACAGTGACGTGCAATAGATGCCGTGTGTAAATGAAAAACACACTGCATTTAAAATATAGGCAGTCCAGATGCTGGAAGATGCATGTGTCTATAAATAAGAAGGAGAAGGACTATTTTAAAAGTGAGGAAAGTGAAGGCTTTGAAATGACACTGTGGAGACATTCGGAGGTGGAGAACATATTTGGGGAAAGTGGAAACATCAATTTTGTAAACGGTGGACAGTTTGAAAAGTCAGGATGGAAAAAAGGCATTGAAATATTAGTTTACTCGAGGACTTTAGGCAAAGTAAGGACAAATACTTTTGGAAAGTGAAGTCATTTTGAAAAACAAATTGTTTTGAGAACTACATTTGAGTTTTCCAAGCATTTAATCAAAAATCAGGACATCTCTTGTTTGAAAGCTAGAAAACACACATGTTTGGGAACAGTTGTTGTTTGTCTGAGGGTTTCATCTATGTGTGAATCCATCGCGCTCACACTTTGGATTATTTTCAGATTTCAGGCGACGTCTGCTCGGATTAAAGATTAAGCGCTGACCTTTTTATTATCACGGCTTCCTCTCCTCCGTCTCAGATCAATATGTGGCTCTGCAGGCTTCCTCACATCCATCTCCTCCCACAGATCAATCCCCCACAATCCTCTGCTTTTAGGGTGGAATTAGGTGGAAGTGCTTCTTCTGCTGCTGCCGGTGGTTTAGAGGAAGCAAAATGTGACTTCAGGGCTTTCTCCTCTCACAGATTGCTGCTCGTATTGATGCCACTATTATGGGGCTTTTCCACTGCAGGGCCTCTCTCGCTTAGTACGGTATGGCTAGGCCTCGTTAGGCCAGGCTCAGTTTATGCTGCGTTTCCATTACAGTTTAGTAGCTGGGAAAGTAACTATAGTAACGCAGTGTAGGCGGAGCCGTGACGTCATCTTCAATGAGAACCACAAAACCAAACATTAGCCGTTAGCTGTTAGCCCTCAGAGCTCACAGCTCCTCATATCTGTTCAGAAACTAGACACAAGTTAAACAAGTACAAACCACAGACTGCCTGTGTCATGGTGAATACAGTCGCTGCTTTATTTATGTCTGTAGGCCTTTGGGACGGTCGGAGCATACACTGCGTTAGCTTAGCCGATCTCCATTTAGACAACGCACATTTTAAAAGGTTCTTCGCCTGCCGTCTGTCTGCAGACTTGTCAAAGCATTAATTCATGGTTTTTACTAACCGGTATCAGTATGTTGTTACTTCATCATTTAGAAACGTGTATTACAATTAAATCACGGTCAAATATGTTCATCTTGTTGTAGTTGCCAGCGATTCTCTCTCTAGTTTAGCATACTCAGCCCGGTTGTTGGCCCGGAAAGAACCTGGATTTTGGAGAGCCAGAAAAACTGTGAAAAAGTACCCACTAGCCAGAACTACGCCTAGTGGAAACGCAACCAAAAACGGGTCGGGCACGGCACGCTTAAAGCCATCAGACCTGCAGAGGAGCGCTAATATTATATCTGTTGGTGCATGTTAAGCCTTTTTTAAATACATGGTAGAGAAATGACAGCAAAAGAGTTATAGAAAGATAAGAAGCAAAGGAACCAGCGCGAGATGAATGATTCTAGGTTCCTTTGGTGCCTTTCATGTCTTTTTTAGACAATTTAGAGTATTAAAAAGGCCCTATTGGGGGAATCAGGTTGAAGTGCTTCTGCTGCTGCCGGTGGGTTAGAGGAAGCAAAATGTGACTTTAGAGCGTTCTCCTCTCACAGATTGCTGCTCGTATTGATGCCACTATTAGAGACTGCAGCCATCAGACCTGCTGAGAGGAGGCTGTGATAATAGAGCTACTGCCCAGCGGGGGGGCGAACACCTCCTGCAGGTGAGCGGGGGGGGGGGGGGGAGCGTGCACTGCAAGAAGTATCCAACAATATAAATCCTGTTGGAATCAGGGAGAGAGATAATGTGGTGTTTGAAGGTGTTTCTGGTGCATTTCATGTCTTTTTTTAGACAATTTAGAGTCAAGAAATGACAGAGAAAGAGATTCATCAAAGGAAAGCAGCGCTAATATAATATCTTTTAGTGCATCAAATGCCTTTTTTAGACATTTTAGAATAAAGAAATGACAGAACAAGAGATATGAATGAAAGCTGTATAAAAGACAGCAGCGCTAATATAATATATTTTGGTGCATATGAAGCCTTTTTTAGAAAATCAAGGGTACAGACATACAGCAAAGAGATATCTAAAGACATGAAGCAAAGAAACTAGCGTTAGTTTAATGATTCTAAGTTATTTGGTGCATTTCATGTCTTTTTAGACAATTTAGATCACACGTGTCAAACTCAAGGCCCGGGGGCCAAATCAGGCCCTTGGTGGATTTAATTTCGGCCCCAGGATAATTTCTAATTACTATTAGATCTGGCCCGCCGGTATATTGCACGCACACCTTCACTCCATCCTGAGGGTCTCCTCAGCTCAGAGCCTGACCCCAAACATTGATGACCTTGCACCCAAGATGAGATGCCAAGTATCTGGCTTGAACTAGCATCACAGAGCAGCACACTGAGTTCACATGGATGTTTCCTTCTGCACTTTTTCTCTCACGACAACAGGGCATGTTTGGTTTTCTCTTTGAGGGGAATAGTTTTGTTGAAGCTGTTGTTGGCCTGTGGAGAAATGTAATCATAAGAAATGAAGCTGCAGATAGAGCCATAAGAAATGAATGCAACTGATTATTTAATGTTTAATGTTGTTTTTTAGGCAATCATTTAAGCTTTGTTAGTTCCAGGTTTAATATGTGCAATAAGTTCATTTCAATAAGTTCTGCAATAAACATTGAACCAGTCCGGCCCTCCACTAGTACCCATTTTAAAATGTTGGCCCACTGTGTATTTGAGTTTGACCCCCTGCTTTAGAGTATTAAATGGGCCCTTTTCTGCTTTTTGGGGTTTTCCCTTCCCAGTAGAGTGTTATATGTTTTAGTGCATGTAATGGTCTCCAAAGGCTAAAATCCCTGTGTTTTTCTTATTTCTTTATTTCTTTTGAAGACAGTGCCATGAATTGCTCCATTGGATTTTGGCAGATGACTTGATGAATCCGATATGAAGACACACATACCTGCAGTATCTGGACCCTGCAGAGTGCAGTTATGGGTTTTAGGGTTTATGTTTTTTTGGGGGGTTTAGCGTTGTGTGTGTGGTGGAGATTGTACCTCCCTCCCTCTCCTCCCTCTCCCCCCCCCCCCCCTCTCTGCTTTCCCTGCTGCCTGGCTTAAACTAATCCCATTATCAGTGAGGCGGCCTGACGCTAACTGACCAGCTGCTCAGAGTCTGGACACCACTCACACACTGCAAGAAATATCAGGCAGAGAACAAGCTGCTAGGGAAGTGTTGTTGTGTGGGTGTGTTGTGGGTGTGTGTGTGTGTGTGTGTGTGTGTGTGTGTGTGTGTGTGTGTGTGGGTGTGTGTGGTGTGTGGTGTGTGTGTGTGTGTGGTGTGTGTGGTGTGTGTGTGTGTGTGTGTGTGTGTGTGTGTGTGTGTGTGTGTGTGGTGTGTGTTTGAATTCTTTTGATAATGTCAATATTGAAGAACTATTTTGGGGGTACATTTTTTCGAGAATGACGATATTTTTGAAGTGAAGAAGTGGGGAAAAATTCATAATTGGGAATTTTGGAAAAGTAAAGACAGTTTTTGAAGGACGATTGTAAAAGCGTAAAAAGTGTCTTTGGTTGAAATAACAGTGATGGATGTACCTGAGACGAAGAGTTCGAGAAGAGAACATTAGTTTGTAATCGACACAAAAGAAGGGTTAGGGTTCGAGAGTTTTTTCTCATTTCCTAAAACCAATACCAACAACCAACTTAATTCAGCTAAATTAAGTATTAAAAACACGATGTGGAAAGATTAAAGTAATTCATGATTTGAATGCATTTCAGCCAAAAAGCTATTTACTTCACAATGCATGTGTATCTCTGGTTAATACTGAACATATTGGCTTGTTGTTGTGTTGTTGTTGTTGTTGAATGTATTGTGAAATAAAACTATATATTTCCGCAGAGCCACATTCTTGCAGTGTTCCCTGGCTCCTCCGGCCTGCTAGCTTGCGCGTTAGCATGTGTCGAGGATCCCCGTGGAAATGTTGGCGTTTGGGAAGTTCCACAACAATAATGCCGAGTCTCTAATCCAGCTCCCCAAACAATGAGGAGACCCCCCCCCCCCTCTCACCTCACCTCCCACCCCAAAGAGTCTCCAGGCAGGTAGGAGCAGATTAGCAAAACAACCTGGACTTCTCTTTGTGCTCGGCTGCCAAATGAGCGGAAAAGTCAATTTTAACGAAGCGCCGCGTCTTAATTGACTCTGAAGACGAGAGGGTGAGTCTGGGTTTTAAAACTCCATAAATATCTCTTTTTAAATCCTTTTTCTCCACTTCTTTCTTTACAGAGATCAGCAGAGAAGAAAGTGAACACTGTAAAGAAAGGTATTCTTATTTCTATAAAACACATTTGCACAATTTACACTTTCTAACAAGTCGATACTGTACTTTAAAGCGAGTGAGATTAATTAAGTGTGGGTTTTATAACAACAAATGTATCTGAATCTTATTGTTATTTACTCGTTTGCACGTTTCTTCAAAGCATGTTTCAGAGAAGGAGGTGAACGTTGGACTCCTTTGTTCACTTCCATAACATAATAACATCACGATGTAACACTCACGCTCCTATTAGATAGCGCTCCAACACATTGTACGTGATAGGCTAAGGGGGCGGGACATCTCTAAGCGGTTGACCAATCACAACAGAGCCGGCCAGCTGACCAATCAGAGCAGACTGGGCTCTGGTTTCAGACAGAGGGTGAAAAGAGGTGTTGATGTAGAAGAGACATGAAGAAGAGGGACACATGTTGATGTAGAAGAGACATGAAGAAGAGGGGACACATGTTGATGTAGAAGAGACATGAAGAAGAGGGGACACATGTTGATGTAGAAGAGACATGAAGAAGAGGGGACACATGTTGATGAAGAAGAGACATGAAGAAGAGGGGACACATGTTGATGTAGAAGAGACATGAAGAAGAGGGGACACATGTTGATGTAGAAGAGACATGAAGAAGAGGGGACACATGTTGATGTAGAAGAGACATGAAGAAGAGGGGACACATGTTGATGAAGAAGAGACATGAAGAAGAGGGGACACATGTTAATGTAGAAGAGACATGAAGAAGAGGGGACACATGTTGATGTAGAAGAGACATGAAGAAGAGGGGACACATGTTGATGTAGAAGAGACATGAAGAAGAGGGGACACATGTTGATGTAGAAGAGACATGAAGAAGAGGGGACACATGTTGATGTAGAAGAGACATGAAGAAGAGGGGACACGTGTTGATGTAGAAGAGACATGAAGAAGAGGGGACACATGTTGATGTAGAAGAGACATGAAGAAGAGGGGACACATGTTGATGTAGAAGAGACATGAAGAAGAGGGGACACATGTTGATGTAGAAGAGACACGAAGAAGAGGGGACACATGTTGATGTAGAAGAGACATGAAGAAGAGGGGACACATGTTGATGTAGAAGAGACATGAAGAAGAGGGGACACATGTTGATGTAGAAGAGACATGAAGAAGTGGATTTGCATAATAGGTGACCTTTAAATCATGGAGACAAGTCCCAGTAGAGACACAAATATCAAATTGTACGAACAAAAATAAAACTACTTTAGTATTTTGATGGCTTCCTGTATCGACCCGTTGTGTTATGGAGTAAACCCCCTCGTCTCCTCGCTGTGTCTCCTCTCAGCTCCACTGATGAATCATTGATGGATCTTCCATTACGCCTCTTTACAGTTCAGAGGCTCAGGCTCCGTTTACACGGAGACGAAACTGAGAACGAACCAAATTCGATATCAAAAAAGTTTTCCGTCCACACGGTATCGGCTCAAGAAACGTGTCCGTCCACACGAGACCGCTCGACCCGCTGGAGACGCTGTAGTACATATGCCGGGCCTGTAAGTGGCGCTGCTGCCACCACAAAATACACCAAAAGCAGCGAAGAAGACCCCCCCCCGAGCATGGTTGCCATTGTTGCCATGGTTGCCTTTCTGGTTATTCTCCTCCTCTTCCAGCTATCAAACGGACAAAAACTCACACAATAAACATTTATTTGTACAATATTTGCATTGTATTTAAACACCAATAGATTTAAAACTGCATTTATTTTATGTTTTTGCTAATTTCACGCAGGTACAGATTGTTTGACACTTGATTGGGGATCCAAACGCTTCTAAAAACACCCAAATCGTCTGTAAATTTGTGTCCAATTTTGCAAAAGACATCAAGAACATGACCATAGTTTGAGTTGTTGAATATTTACTCAGCTGAAAACAAACTGAATTTATGTGATTACAGTGAGGAATAAGATGATTAAACACTTAAACGGCAGTAAACTGGGAAACCATTGTATATGTTATTGAATATTTCCTAAAAAAGATAGAAAAGACATATCAGACTTTCAGTATTTCATTTCAAGGGACCTATCTTTTGATACATCAACATGTGTCCCCGGTGTGTCAGGGAACTCACGCAGCGTCAGGAAATAAAACCCTCTCTCTTTTCCTCCGTACCCAAATCTCTAAAAACGGGGGAACAACGGAGCTGATCCAGATTTGCGTCCGATATGACGTAATATCAGAAATGTGGGCGGGCTTCAGAAACGTTGCAATCAGAAACGTTGCTATCAGAAACAATGCCGACTGTTTTGGACGTAATATGGTCGGTGTTTACATTAGCATCGCTAACACTCAGAGCTAACCTGTACTGGAGAGCATGTGTGTGAAGAAGCAGGAAATCAAAAGGAACTCACCTTGTGGTATAACCGGCAAGAGAGAAAGCCTTTGAGCTCCATACTGTTTCAGAAAGAATCCTTGATAATCCATGATATGGCGTTTCATCACGGCAGCATTTAGTTTAGACAGTAGCTGCCGGGTCCCGCATAAGCTCCACCCCTCCTTTTTATTTTTAAAGCTTATACCCAAATCAGCACTTTTGAAACAGGAAGTGAAATAGAGGGATATGAGGCATGGCTAGAATGGTGATCTGTTTGGTATTTTGAGCAAAACACTTCATAGACATGTTTTTGTATATTTGTATATATCTGAGACCTATGCTATTGCCTAAAGATAGCATGATAGGTGACCTTTAAAAAATGTTGTAACAACCTTAAAGGGTAACAATCTCACCAAACACGTTTATTTTGACGCCTCACCACAAATGTCTCCGTAAACAAACAATCATTCTGTTGTTTTCAAATAAAGTCACATTTTAAAACCTCAAAAATCTATGTAAACAAACCAAAGGCATCTTCCTGAAGGTCAAAAGGATGAAATAAGGAATAAGAAATAACGCCGAGCAACAGGCGGTGCGTTCTCTGAAAGCTTCGTTAAATGTCATCTGCTTTTCTTAACAAATGACTATTGATCCGAAAATCTGCTTTATTTACAGGTTTTGCTGTCTTTTTTTGGGGGGTGGGGGGGAGGGGGCTTTTGTCTCTTCTGCTGCCACTTGTTTGTTTGCATCCCTCCACAGTCTCCAGGCAGATATGTACAGTCTCCCTGAACGTCTCATTTCAATTGGCCTCCATCTGTTTTGTCTATGCATGAAAAGGTCTATTATGATCCTCTGCTCTTTGTACAAATGGACTACTAAGCAGAGAGCTAACCCCCCCCCCCCCCGCCCCCTCCCCTAAACCCTCTCCTTTCTCCCTGAATCCCCCCCCCCTCCCCTCCCTGAAACATTAGATCCCAAGGAGCTGCTTTAATTATCCAGCGACGGGAGTCTTCATTTTAACGAGTTTTAAAAGTCTTCAGATTCGGAAATGAGGCAGAGAAGGGAAGGGTCTTTATTAACCCTGCAGTGACGAATAAAAAATAAAATAAAGAAATATATGAAATTGTTTATTGTATTTTTATAAATATTTATCTGTAATCATATATTTTTCATACATTATTTATATTTTATATATTTTGTAGACGTCTTATGCCTGTATTTGCTGGAATTCACACAGTAGCCTTAAATAAGCAATATATAAAAATGATATGATTAAATACACTTTTGAAGAAAAACCCTACAGTGACTAGCTAATGTGATTGAAGTGGAACCACCTGGTGGGGGTTTTAAGGAGGGAGGGGGGGGGGGGGGGTGTAGTCAGCTGCCTCTGAAGGGGGCACCAGGTGCTGCTCCTCTTAATTGTTGCCATGTAAAAGCTCGCTTCAGCGCACACTACGGCTCGGGGCGAGGATTAAAAAGGAAAAAAATCTGTTGCTGCTGCTAGCTCACAGAAGTCCATTTTCTTTCACTACAACCCATGAACCCCCCCCCCCCCTCTTTCAGTCCTTCATCCCCATCTTTTAACCCCCCCCCCCACACACTCTGTCGTAATGAAAGAAACAGGGAAGGGATGAAAGGAGGCAGGAGAGATGGTGTTATTTGTGTCTGCAGGAGGATGAGGAGGATGAGGAGGATGAGGAGGATGAGGAGGTGAATTTGGGGGGGGGGGGGGTTGGATGCATCTCTATTTTCTGCTGCTGGACGACAACAGGAAGCGCATATCTGACTTCTGCACTACTGATGCCTCTGAGGGTCAAACTTAAGCTCAGATATATAGTCGTTTTTAAATGTACCTGGATGAAGTATTTTAAGTATTTTAAGTCCACCAAAAAGAAGAAACACAACAACACATGCTTGCTTTAATTAATACTAAGCTATCTGTGGCTCTTTACTGTTACAAATGGATTCTGAATAAAACATTGATTTCTTACAAGATTTTTCATTAAAAGCTGCATTTATTTTAAGTTTTTGAAGCAGTTACAGATTGTTTGTGGCTGCAGGACGGTATCTGAGGTGAATTTGGGGGGGGGGATGCATCTCTATTTTCTGCTACTGGACGACAACAGGGAGCTGCAGGGAGGCGAATATCTGACTTCTGCACTACTGAGACCACAGATATTGAAGTGACTGTATTTATATTGATTGTTGTGCTTTTATTCACGTCTTAATATATGTATAAATGTGTCTGTTGATTGTGTATATATAGGATATACTTATGTACACATATTCGGGATTGTGGGAAACGGTATTTCGATCTCTCTGTCTGTACACACAAACTGAAAGATTGCCAATAAAGTTGACTTTGATTTGAGGTAAAAAATATAGTTTGATAGGATTGAAATGGCTCCTCCAACATATATTTCATTTATTGAACAGGGACAGTGCACATTCATTAACATTGCTGTAAATGTGCCAGAGTTAGCCAAGAGGCTATTCTTCGTCTGTAGTCCCTGGACAGATTTTACAAGTCAACCTAAAACACATTTCATTTCAAACAAGTAAATACAATCAAATTAAAACATGCAACACACATTACTGGAATACTTAAAATAATAATAATTAAAAGACAGAACAATAAAACACGTTTAAAACACAGGCAGGGGTTGTAAGCTTTATATATATAGTCTATGTTTAAGGAGCAGAAGATGTGTCAGCGTTTCAGAGCTGATTCCTCACGAATGCAGTCTGGTCTCTGATTGGAGATGGGATTGAGTTCCATTGCTGAGCAGCTCCGACAGAACATGAAGACTGACTGAAAGAACTTCTTCTGAGTGGAATAATGCAATCTCCTCTCTCTCTATATATATAGGACATGCAAAAAAAACCCAGATAAAATAGTGCAAGAGAATATTTTCTATGCGATAAACTGTTAATTTGAGGTAAAAAAAACTGACAACTTGAAAGGGTTTTAAATGTCCCTCCAAAAGTGCAACAAGCGCAATAAAACATTCCTCTCCAGTAGTTTTATTGTGCTTTGTATCTGTTTCTTCAGAAGATTTCAGTTATTAAGCTCCAAAGATCTGGAACAAACCGGTCCGCTGCAACTCTGACTACTTTTAATCCAGGCTGAAGACTTTTGATTGAAACTATTCATAACTTAAAGGGGACCTATCATGCAAAATGCACTTTTGTACGTCTTTTCTACATGAATATGTGTCCCCGGTGTTCCAGGGAAACTCACCAAGTGTCAGAAAACACAACCCTCTCTATTTTCCTCCATACCCAAATCTCTAAAAAGGGGCTGCAACGATCTGATAAAAACTGATCCAGATTTGAACACTGTCCTGACGTCAGGACGGTGGCGCTACGGCTATTGGGCCAACTCCACCAATCAGGACGAGACAGCCACGGCCATTGCCGTTCGAAAGCGCTGGAGACGCTGTAGTACATATGCCAGGCCTGTAGATGGTGCTGTTCTCACTGAATCTGCCCTTGCTAAAACAGAGCTAAAAAATGTCAAATTGAGCGAAATGAGGCATGGCTAAAATGCATGATCTGTGGTATTTTGGGGGAAAAAAAGTATAAATATGCCTTGATAGGTATGGTCCTACACTATATTATTCAAATATAGCATGATAGGTCCACTTTAAACTGCACTGTAACTTTTATTCATGTATTTTTTCTTTTAATGTTTATTGTATTACCTTTGCTTTTTAACGACTGTTTTTGTCTTTCATGGTTTGTGACGCACTTTGAATTGCCTTGAGTTGAAAGGTGCTGTATAAACTGTCCTTGCCTCACAGCTTGAGAGGAAGGTGTGAGTGCTCAGACAGACTGAGATGAAAACCTAATCTCCCTGAGAGCGAGGCCACAGATGGAGGAGGATCAGTGGGAGGAGAGTGCTGCGTTCAGGGACCTTTAGTGCTGCGTTCAGGGACCTCCAACCTCCCCATGCTCCCGCTGCCAGGGAACAGACCTGAGGAGCCGGGGAGGAGACAACACAACAAAACAACAAGGACAGTTTCATTCCACAGACCATGAGACTATTAAACACCTGAGCTTTTGAAAGAACATCCATAACATTCAGTTTAAAGTTTGAAACTTTAAAAAACTATTTATTTACTTGCAACTATTTCATCAGTTTTTATTGTGTTGCACAGATTTCCATTGACATATCTACACTGTAGCTACAGTATGATCACATGACAATACAAGCCTTGCATCTTGAATCTTGGTGGATGGCAGAGACAACTGGTCTGTGGAGTCCTCAGATGGTCAGTGGAGTCCTCAGGTGGTCTGTATAGTCCTCAGGTGGTCTGTATAGTCCTCAGGTGGTCTGTATAGTCCTCAGGTGGTCTGTATAGTCCTCAGGTGGTCTGTGGAGTCCTCAGGTGGTCAGTGGAGTCCTCAGGTGGTCAGTGGAGTCCTCAGGTGGTCTGTATAGTCCTCAGGTGGTCTGTATAGTCCTCAGGTGGTCTGTATAGTCCTCAGGTGGTCTGTGGAGTCCTCAGTGGTCAGTGGAGTCCTCAGGTGGTCAGTGGAGTCCTCAGGTGGTCTGTGGAGTCCTCAGATGGTCTGTATAGTCCTCAGATGGTCTGTGGAGTCCTCAGGTGGTCTGTGGAGTCTTAGATGGTGTATAGTCCTCAGGTGGTCTGGAGTCCTCAGATGGTCTGTATAGTCCTCAGATGGTCTGTGGAGTCCTCAGGTGGTCAGTGGAGTCCTCAGGTGGACAGTGGAGTCCTCAGGTGGACAGTGAGTCCTCAGGTGTCAGTGGAGTCCTTAGATGGTCTGTATAGTCCTCAGGTGGTCAGTGGAGTCCTCAGATGGTCTGTAGAGTCCTCAGATGGTCTGTATAGTCCTCAGGTGGTCAGTGGAGTCCTCAGGTGGTCAGTGGAGTCCTCAGGTGGTCTGTGAGTCCTCAGATGGTCTGTGGAGTCCTCAGGTGGTCTGTAGAGTCCTCAGATGGTCTGTATAGTCCTCAGGTGGTCAGTGGAGTCCTCAGGTGGTCTGTGGAGTCCTCAGGTGGTCAGTGGAGTCCTCAGGTGGTCAGTGGAGTCCTCAGGTGGTCTGTAGAGTCCTCAGGTGGTCTGTGGAGTCCTCAGATGGTCTGTAGTCCTCAGATGGTCTGTGGAGTCCTCAGGTGGTCTGTGGAGTCCTCAGGTGGTCTGTGGAGTCCTCAGATGGTCTGTATAGTCCTCAGGTGGTCTGTGGAGTCCTCAGGTGGTCTGTGGAGTCCTCAGGTGGTCTGTGGAGTCCTCAAGTGGTCTGTATAGTCCTCAGGTGGTCTGTGGAGTCCTCAGGTGGACAGTGGAGTCCTCAGGTGGACAGTGGAGTCCTCAGTGGTCTGTGGAGTCCTCAGTGGTCTGTAGTCCTCAGATGGTCTGTGAGTCCTCAGGTGGTCTGTGGAGTTCCTCAGGTGGTCTGTAGTCCTCAGGTGGTCAGTGGAGTCCTCAGGTGGTCTGTAGAGTCCTCAGGTGGTCTGTGGAGTCCTCAGGTGGTCAGTGGAGTCCTCAGGTGGTCTGTGGAGTCCTCAGGTGGTCTGTAGAGTCCTCAGATGGTCTGTATAGTCCTCAGGTGGTCTGTATAGTCCTCAGGTGGACAGTGGAGTCCTTAGATGGTCTGTGGAGTTCTCAGGTGGTCTGTGGAGTTCTCAGGTGGTCTGTAGAGTCCTCAGATGGTCTGTGGAGTCTCAGGTGGTCAGTGGAGTCCTCAGATGGTCTGTATAGTCCTCAGGTGGACAGTGGAGTCCTTAGATGGTCTGTGGAGTTCTCAGGTGGTCTGTAAAGTCCTCAGGTGGTCTGTATAGTCCTCAGGTGGGGTCTGTATAGTCCTCAGGTGGTCTGTATAGTCCTCAGGTGGTCTCTGGAGTCCTCAGATGGTCTGTGGAGTCCTCAGATGGTCTGTAGAGTCCTCAGGTGGTCTGTATAGTCCTCAGGTGGTGGTCTGTGGAGTCCTCAGGTGGTCTGGGAGGGAATTCCACAGGTGGGAGCAGCTGCACAGAAAGCCCGATCCCCCATTGTGCAGAGTTGTCCTCGGGGGGCGAAGCCAATGGTTGGTTGTGGAACGGAGGTTGCGTGTGGAGGTTTGTGATGTGAGAAGTTCCTTCAGTATGGAGGAGCGTTCCGTGGATGCACTGATCCGTGTATCCATCACTTAAGACATGTTTCTGGTATCAGTACTTTACTCCACTACTTATTTTTTGCGACTTTTACTTTGACTTCTTACATTTTGAAACCCAAATACCTGTACTTTCTACTTCTTACATGTTGAACACAAATACCTGTACTTTCTAACTTCTTACATGTTGAACACAAATACCTGTACTTTCTACTTCTTACATTGAACACAAATACCTGTACTTTCTACTTCTTACATGTGAACACAAATACCTGTACTTTCTACTTCTTACATGTTGAACCCAAATACCTGTACTTTCTACTTCTTACATTTTGAACCCAAATACCTGTACTTTCTACTTCTTACATGTTGAACACAATACCTGTACTTTCTACTTCTTACATTTTGAACACAATACCTGTACTTTTACTTCTTACATTTGAAAACAAATACCTGTACTTTCTACTTCTTTACATGTTGAACCCAAATACCTGTACTTCTACTTCTCATGTTGAACCCAATACTGTACTTTCTACTTCTTACATGTTGAACACAAATACCTGTACTTTCTACTTCTTACATGTTGAACACAAATACCTGTACTTTCTACTTCTTATATGTTGAACACAATACCTGTACTTTCTACTTCTTACATGTTGAACCCAAATACCTGCACTTTCTACTTCTTACATGTGAACCCAAATACCTGTACTTTCTACTTCTCTCATTTCCCAAACAGGCTGGTTCCTTTAGTTTGAATGTGTGTCTGGTGGCGTGATCATTATTATTTTAGAGTCATTGCGTGCTATTGATTTGAACACGATCCGTGTATCCATCATTTCCTGGTCTTCTCTAAAGAAGAGGGACCAATGAAACGTTGTCATGTTGCCGTTGTTCAGCATGGAAACATTCATTAGCTAACAATGACATTATTGTTCTATTAATATAAAGGGAGGTCAGGTACTCTTTAAAAACAGCTGCTAGTTATGGGTACTTTTTACTGAAGGACATTTCAAAGCCTCTTTACTTTAACTTGAGTAAAGAAGTTTAGTCAGTACTTCTACTTTCACAGAGTATTTTTAAACACGAGTATCTGTACTTCTACTCTAGTAAAGGATGTGTGTACTTCTACTTGAGTTAAAGGATGTGTGTACTTGTACCACCTCTGAAACCCCTCCTTCACTGATCCTGGCCCCCGAGGCAAAGCTCATCTCATTCTCCTGTAAATAAATAACATCAACAAAACAGCAACAAGGAGGGTGACACCCGGCAGAAGGGACCTGCTGGATGTCGGGTCACAGATGGCTGAACATCCTCCCTCCCTCCCTCCCACCATTTTTCCGGGCTGAAGGGCTTTGGGTCGATTGCTGAAACGGGCCAAATGTCCTGATTGTTGACACCGGCTCAGATGGGAACAACACAATGGCAATAATTAACTAAAGGGGGCCGAATTAAAGAGCGACGCTTAAAAACATGCTGAAAAGACTGGTTGATTAAGAAGGACATTTATTTTTTTAACTGTTCATCTCTTTCATTTATTTCTCTATAGAAACTGTAAAATGATCTGGCTCCAGATGGGAGGAGGTTATCACTGCTAACTGATAGCTGAATGTTTTGGGTTTTTAAACCGTTTTGTTTCCTACATTTTAAATCTGCAGGGCTTTGGGTCGGTCGCTGAATCGGGCCAAATGTCCTGATTGTTGACACCGGCTCAGATGGGAACAACACAATGGCAATAATTAACTAAAGGGGGGCCGAATTAAAGAGCGACGCTTAAAAACATGCTGAAAAGACTGGTTGATTAAGAAGGACATTTTATTTTTAACTGTTCATCTCTTTCATTTATTTCTCTATAGAAACCTGTAAACATGATCTGGCTCCAGATGGGAGGTGGTTATCACTGCTAACTGATAGCTGAATGTTTTGGGGTTTTAAAACGTTTTGTTTCCTACATTTTAAATCTGCAGGGCTTGGGTCGGTCGCTGAATCGGGCCAAATGTCCTGATTGTTGACACCGGCTCAGATGGGAACAACACAATGGCAATAATTAACAAAGGGGGGCGAATTAAAGAGGGTCTTAATGTGAGAGGGCGGCGGATGACTCATTTTGCATTAGGCTTTGAAGAGGATTCCCTCATGGCATTGAAAGCCTGTGCGTCTTGGCACCTTGCTCGATAGAAGGCTGGCGGTTTATTTGCTGCATTAGTGTCGAGCCTTTGTTCTCCTCAGGGCCGGCAAATGGAGAGGCGCTCCCTGAGATGTTTTATAGATACTTTCCCTCAAAGGCAGCTGAGCTCTGCAGGATGAAGCAGCTCAATATTAAAGTGTCCTCCGTCCATCGTCAGTAAACACGGACCAAAACGACTGACTGACAGTCAGAGATAATCCTTTACTCAAGTAGAAGTACAGATACTCGTGTTTAAAAATACTCTGGTGAAAGTAGAAGTACTGACTAAACTTCTTTACTCAAGTAAAAGTAAAGAGGGCTTTGAAATGTACTTCAGTAAAAAGTACCCATAACTAGCAGCTGTTTAAAGAGTACCTGACCTCCCTTATATTAATAGAACAATAATGTCATTGTTAGCTAATGAATGTTTCCATGCTGAACAACGGCAACATGACAACGTTTTCATTGGTCCCTCTTCTTTAGAGAAGACCAGGAAATGATGGATACACGGATCGTGTTCAAATCAATAGGCACCGCAATGACTCTAAATAAAATGATCACGCCACTAAACACACATTCAAACTAAAGGAACCAGCCTGTTGGGAAATGTGAGAAGTAGAAAGTTCAGGTATTTGTGTTCAACATGTAAGAAGTAGAAAGTACAGGTATTGTGTTCAACATGTAAGAAGTAGAAAGTACAGGTATTTGGGTTCAACATGTAAGAAGTAGAAAGTACAGGTATTTGTGTTCAACATGTGAGAAGTAGAAGGTACAGGTATTTGTGTTCAACATGTAAGAAGTAGAAAGTACAGGTATTTGTGTTCAACATGTAAGAAGTAGAAAGTACAGGTATTTGGGTTCAACATGTAAGAAGTAGAAAGTACAGGTATTTGTGTTCAACATGTAAGAAGTAGAAAGTACAGGTATTAGTGTTCAACATGTAAGAAGTAGAAAGTACAGGTATTTGTGTTCAACATGTAAGAAGTAGAAAGTTCAGGCATTTGTGTTCAAAATGTAAGAAGTCAAAGTAAAAAGTCGTCAGAAAAATAAGTCGTGGAGTAAAGAACTGATACCAGAAAAATGTACTTAAGTACAGTAACAGAGTATTTGTACTCCACTGCTTCCCACCCTGGGGGTTTGGCAGCAGAGGAGAGCGAGGACCATCTGGAGGACAGAAAAACATGGTAGACGTCTCCCAGATTGTTTTTCTGTTCGTCTCAAACGGTGCCAAGAAGAGATGGCACTGAGGACGCTTTATCTCCATCGGATCCACGTTTAGTCACACTGTTTCAGGGGGGGGAGTAACAAAGCTCAATAAGTGAAAATGACATGATGCTTATGTTTAACAGACGTAATATTCACTGTCCAAGAAGCATTTTAGTGTGCTAACATGTGCTAAAGGATATGTATTAAACCCTAGCTGGCCTGGATGCTCTGAGTTATATAAGAGTCTTTGAGCATTAGGGAAAGTGCTATAAAAATGCAATGTATTGAATGCTAACAACACCATGCAAACGGGCTCAAAATATCAAAGCTAATATTCAGATGTTTACCTTGTCTAATGATTAGCATGTTACCTACACACCTACCACGCTAACATGCTAACATGTGCTAAATTAAAAAGGACATTACTTACTTTACTCCACTACTTATTTTTCTGACGACTTTTACTTTGACTTCTTACATGTTGAACACAAATATCTGTACTTTCTACTTCTTACATGTTGAACCCAAATACCTGTACTTTCTACTTCTTACATGTTGAACACAATACCTGTACTTTTACTTCTTACATGTTGAACACAAATATCTGTACTTTCTACTTCTTACATGTTGAACACAAATATCTGTACTTTCTACTTCTTACATGTTGAACACAAATATCTGTACTTTCTACTTCTTACATGTTGAAACCAAATACCTGTACTTTCTACTTCTTACATGTTGAACACAAATACCTGTACTTTCTACTTACATGTTGAAACAAAATACCTGTACTTTCTACTTCTTACATGTTGAACCCAAATACCTGTACTTTCTACTTCTCACATTTCCCAAACAGGCTGGTTCCTTTAGTTTGAATGTGTGTTTGGTGGCGTGATCATATTATTTAGAGTCATTGCGTGCCTATTGATTTGAACACGATCCGTGTATCCATCATTTCCTGGTCTTCTCTAAAGAAGAGGGACCAATGAAAACGTTGTCATGTTGCCGTTGTTCAGCATGGAAACATTCATTAGCTAACAATGACATTATTGTTCTATTAATATAAAGGGAGGTCAGGTACTCTTTAAAACAGCTGCTAGTTATGGGTACTTTTACTGAAGTACATTTCAAAGCCCTCTTTACTTTTACTTGAGTAAAGAAGTTTAGTCAGTACTTCTACTTTCACCAGAGTATTTTTAAACACGAGTATCTGTACTTCTACTGAGTAAAGGATGTGTGTACTTGTACCATCTCTAGTGATGCTTTCTGTATCTTCTGGAGGCTGAAATGCTGATGTAGAGTGAGAGAATGTCCCCGAGGTTCAATTAGCGCGCCGCCACAGGTCCTCTCAGCCTTCATTAGCTTCCCGCTGGATCACACACACACACACACACACACACACCACACACCCACCACACACACACACACACACACACACACACACACACACACACACACACACACACACACACACACACACACACACACACACACACACACACACAAACACACACACACACACACACACACACACACACACACACACTCTTTTCCACCCGTTGGAGGTTGCTGTATTGTCCCGAAAACCTCAGGGAAAATGCCTCTCAGCGTTTTAATGATCTCACGAAGAGCTCTCTCAGAAGTTGCTGTGTGCTGTTATGTGGTTGGTTTGTTTAATTCCTCGGGGAGCAGGGTTGGTCCGCCACCTCGGAGTCTTCTTTCCCGCCTCGGCACACACTGTTCCGGCTAACTAGATCTCAGGTGTTAACATGCCAAGGCATGGTGGAGGAGGAGGAAGAAGTCACAGCTTCAGCCCTTCTCTGTAGCTCTGCCACTGGATACACGGCATTCAGTCGGATCATACCTAGTTTACTCACTTCTGCTGATAGGACGTGACGAACAATATTTGAAGATATATTTGTTATCGTGAGCATCATGGTCCATGTGCTGATTCCATTAATACATCAAACTGTGGTTGTTTATGCAATTCACCAAGTTCCTAGGCCACTTATTATGCAAGCATATCTTGGCTTGGACACGTGTGAATAAATTGTTTGTGAAGACAGTGGCCGTTTCTCAATGTCGAGTATACCTGCTGCAGAGCCACTATTTCAAGTATACTACGTCATCGAGTGGCGCCGAAGGACTGTTTAAATGCCCAGCATTCGGCGCCACTCGATGATGTAGTATAGTTGAAATAGTGGCTCTGCAGCAGGTATACTCGACATTGAGAAACGGCCCCAGTGTACTCACCGGAGTCAGGTAACAATTTCAGCGTCACAGCAGTTTTTTTCATTTTTCATACAAATCATACCTCGCCGAGTCCAATACGGCTGTGATGATTCTACAGTAAGAGCTATTGCACTGCATTGAAAAATGTAAACACGCTTACATGTTTACGCAAATCAAAAAGTAGTTGTGTTTCAAACTTGCAGACTTCGAGAATCTTCCTAGCATAGATGAGAGTGACAATACGTCACTTCCTGGCAAAACCCCACTTCAGGGGGAACACAATGCATTAGAGCGAAGCGGAACATAATAGTGTCTGAGCTCATATACTGCACCTCAAACAACAAATACATCCAGAGTCACGGTTTCTTTACTTCCTCTACAGAGGACAGTAAAAGAAACTCAGAAATCTCAGTTTCAGTTAAACCAGAAATCTATGCAGATCATCGATGTCCAGTGACATTCTTTAATAGTTTGTGTTGACGTTACCGTCTTAGGGTAGAAATACACACACACTGTCGGCGTTGCTTCAACTGGACGTGAAGCGTTTATTGCGCACGTCCAGTATCACGACAATACAGGAAATGACTTTTAGTATTACAAAATAAACAGATTATATCTTATATCTCAACACCCCCACTTATCTTATACTGTACACATTCTCAACATAACACCTATTTCACACCTTGACACAGGTTTAAAACGTCTGGGGTTATTTACATTCCAAACTAATGTTTTACAAATGTCTCACTTTGACCGTTGTTGCAGGCTTAGTAAACATATCAGCAACCATATCAGCTGTAGGGCAATAATCAATGGTATCATGTTATCACTCCGTACAAACCATGACTGATCATCATAATTGGGCTTCTTGCAGATTCAAAAAGCGTTGTTTTCTTAATTTTTTGATGTGATTGCCAAAAATTTAACAATCTGTATTTACCGCCATTCAAATGACAGCGAAGGTTTTTCTCGGGGCCGTAATTTCGCCCAGAAGTGACGCATGTGTTACTCTCATTTATACCGTAATTAAAAGAAATGTTGGCCATGCTATCACCTTCAATTGTCTGTCATTACTATAACCAGACAATCTTAATTTCTCATTAACATCCCAATCTTCTTAAGATAGATTTACCCTGTTTTCCACAATATGGTAAATAAAGCACTTTGTAGATACTTAGTTTCACCGAGTCTGAATATTAATCACATTTAGCAGCAATCAGACCTCATCTCTGTTACAGCTCCGTCTTCATTTCCCTAAACCCTAGATGCAGATGAGAATTAATCCGCTCACTTATTTGGTTTAATGGATATGGAAATTAGATTAGGGCGAATCTCAGCGCGCGCCATCTGGGACGAAACAGATAGTCCGAACTTCAAGATCCTCCGTTTATCTTTTCTGGATCCAGGAGACGGGGAAAGTACGAGGGAGTGAACGGGTTTAAAGATGAGATAAGATTTATTATCACGTAATTCAAAACAACCAATAGCTTTCGTCAGCCTTAGCAATGCGTACCCACATTTAAAGGCAGGGATTCTGATTTTGATAACGAAGGCAATGATGCTTTTATCAAAATACACGTTCGGAGTTTCCCGAGTTGTTTTGGCTTCTTTCCGCTCGTTTTTGGTTTACGTCCCATTCCTTGTTTGGTTGAGTCTTACAGCTTCATCAACCTTTTTTCTATTGCAGAAGGATCAATTTAACTTCATAAATCTGTCAAAAGCGACTGTAGAGAAACAGCAGACGGACAAAAGCTGGTAAACACAGAGGAGCATTTCAACTTAAGGAGACGATACATAGGCGTTAGTGGAGTAAATAACCGGAGATTTAACCGAATTTGCTAGATTTAATCAATGGCTCAGTGAATACCTTCAACTTTATTAAAGAACAAGATATTTTATGAGCAGTTGTAACACTTTCCTGCTGATGATTTAACCAAGTTTCACGCCAATAACAGCCACTATAACGCTCCAAATGAACGCCACTTAAAACCTATTCATCTTTGCAACTACATCTAGAAAACCACATAAAAGTTCCATTTGACATCCATCTTTCCCCCAAGAATCCAGTCTTTATGCTAAGCTACAGGCTAAGTCACATCTCTGCATGTATCGCACACCCGGGAACGACATATATAAACTCTTAATTTAATCATAACGTATATATTTCCTCCTGACATTCAGATGTATTGATGAGGTAGGAAGCCCCCTGCGAGCCGCTCCATATTTACAGGCCAATTATTCTCTGAGGGTCGACATGACCGCGGGCTTTTTCCAATGCTACACGAAGGTCAGCGGGTAATTAAGCAAACGTGGAGTCACCCGGTACTTTATCCATCAGAGGAATGTCTTGTTTCTTCAACTCAAGGACACGTCTCGGAGCGGGAGGACGGTTTTCCTCGAGCGTGCTTTGCAAACTGTGGGAAAATAGTGAATGTCCTCTATCAATATCAGAGTACACATGATAACAATGGTATCCCAACTGTAGCTGTGGACATGACAGGATGTATGATTACCTAGAAGAGCATCAGGACTGTTTGAGGCATATGATAGCTATGTGATTAACATGATGATTCAGCCTCTATGGAGAGAGACATATGACAAGCATGCTCATTTCTGACGTGGAGCTAATCTGAAAGTAAACATTGAATACTGCTTTCTATTCCTCCATCTTGTGACTGTGTAACTCCCTCTCTTGGATATCAGCATGTGAAGGACACTGTTCAGGAACTAGTTGATGCTCTGTATGTGATGACTACTTCCATTCTGGAGAGGATCACAAATACATGGATCCTGAGATTGAAGCTCAAGCGGGGACCAGTGAGAGTTTTCTAACAGCAATGATAATACAGTTTAATCTGTCAAAAAAAAGTCAACTTTGAGAAAAAGTCAGGATTTTTAGAAAAAGTCAGGATTTTGAGAGAAAAGTCAGAACTTTGAGAAAAAGTCAGGATTTCGAGAAAAAGTCAGAATTTTTAGAAAAATACAGAATTTTTTGAAAAATACAGAATTTTTAGAAAAATACAGAATTTTGTGATTTTGAGAAAAAGTCAGTATTTTTGTACATGACAGGATGTATGAGTACCTAGAAAGAACCGGTATTCCTCCATCTTGTGACTGTGTAACTCCCTCTCTTGTATATCAGCATGTGAAGGACACTGTTCAGGAACTAGTTGTACCAAATGCCCTCAGGTGGAGTTTTCATCTTCACATTCTAGGTCAGTTTTATTTAAAAGAGGCTGATCCAAGGTTAAGGGGAATGGAGGCAGCCTGCAGGAGAGAACATGGTGGATAGATAATGACCTGTCAGAAAGGAAAGAAGATTCTGGGCGTCCTTACATCATCTTCTGAGGTGAAGACACTTCTCGTCACGGTCTGCCATCGCAGTAATCCCCTCGCCTGCAGCTCCATTAGGAAATGAAACAAGTTGTTGGGCAAGAGGGGGCTAATCCGGCGGTAAAAAGGGCCTCAGCTGCCCTTTAAAACCACTGTCAGTTTACAGAGACTTCAGACGACCCTTTCACCTGACCCTTATTGATTCAGGACACACAACACACACACACACACACACACACACACACACACACACACACACAAACACACACACACACACACACACACACACACACACACACACACACACACACACACACACACACACACACACACACACACACACACACACCACACACACACACACACTGAGCCCTGCAGCTACAGCACTATAGGGTGCCGTAATGCTTCAATTACTGAAGTCTGTCATGGTTCAGGCGTGTCGGGAGAAACACAATTCAAACGTCTGGCTTCCAATTTAGCATTTTCTATACTGTAACTTTACTATTTCGCTTATTCTGTACACATGACATCTTTACATGTGTTTTTAGGTGCCACTTTTTGAATATTTTTGGGGAATCTAAGGAGATTTGAAAGCCTCTTGATGAAAATGTGTGATGATTGTATATAAGGAGTAGTGACTTCACTTTTCGGGAATATAATGACTGCAGTGACACGATCACTAAGATGAATTACCATTCCCGAGCTTCTTAGCCTCTTTCAGCTTGGTTTGACATCACATTTACTTGTTTGATTGAGCCTTACAGCTCTCAAGGAACAATTTAACTTCATACATCTGTAAAAAGTAGAAACAGCAGACGGACAAAAGCTGGTAAACACAGAGGAGTATTTAAACTTAAGGAGACGATTACATAGGAGTTAAACGTATTGGCGTAGGGTTAGTAGTATAACGCAGCAATTCTCTATTTCTCTATTCTCTAAAACTGAATGAAATGTCCTTTTAATGTGTTTCTGCTGCGCTAATCCTTAATTCCTTTGTAAAGCACTTTGAATTGCCGTGTGTTGAAAAAAGGGGAAATACCTAAGTGCAAGTCCCTCAAAATTGTGCTTAAGTACATGAGTAAATAATGTGGAAGACGGCAGCTGCTTGCTAACGCTTCAGCCATAACATCATTATCATTTAATGAGTCTGACAGCTAGGGTCCCGCCTACTTTTGGCCACAAAATGAGCTCTAATATGAAACACAGGACACAAGACTAGGTCTGTTAGCGTCAAATAATGTGTATTTTATCTCATTTTAACTGGAGACACCAAACTCCCATCTCCAAAATGTGTGAATGAAATACGCTGTAATGTTAAGGCTGCCTCTGATAGTTATTTATACATGTGTTTACTTTCTGATGAGTTTCTTTATTATCTGTTTGGTCCATTTAAAGGGGACCTATCATGCAAAACGCACTTTTTTATGTCTTTTCTACATCAACATGTGTCCCCGGTGAGTCAGGGAACTCACGCAGCGTCAGGAAATAAAACCCTCTCTCTTTTCCTCCGTACCCAAATCTCTAAAAACGGGGGTACAATGGAGCTGATCCAGATTTGCGTCCGATATGACGTAATATCTGAAATGTGGACCACGGCCTATCAGAAAACGTTGCTATCAGAAACAATGCCCGACTGTTTTGGACGTAATATGGTCGGTGTTTACATTAGCATGGCTAACACTCAGAGCTAACCTGTACTGGAGAGCATGTGTGTGAAGAAGCAGGAAATAAAAAGGAACTCACCTTGTGGTATAACCGGCAAGAGAAAGCCTTTGAGCTCCATACTGTTCAGAGAGAATCCTTGATAATCCATGATATGGCGTTTCATCACGGCAGCATTTAGTTTAGACAGTAGCTGCCGGGTCCCGCATGAGCTCAGACCCCTCCTTTTTATTTGTATCAATTCTTTCTTTTTTGTAAAGCTTTATACCCCAATCAGCACCTTTGAAACAGGAAGTGAAATAGAGGGATATGAGGCATGGCTAGAATGGGTGATCTGTTTGGTATTTTGAGCAAAACACTTCATAGACATGTTTTTAATATTTTGTATATATCTGAGACCTATACTATTGCCTAAAAATAGCATGACAGGTGACCTTTAAACATTGTTGTAAAAATTGAAAAAAAAGTTATATGATTACATTTATTAACACATTTCTTCAATGCATGCCCGGTTAAAATGCATTTAAATTCAGTTAAATTACACAATTCATGTATTTTACATGCATATAGTTATTTGATCTGTGTTACTTTCCGATAAGTCTCTCAATTATCTTCTGGACCATTTCAATGAAAAAAAATCTGAAAAATCAACTATTGAAAGAGACCAAAGCATTGTTTGTAGAAACAGAAGTAAAAAAAGTAAATACTATTACATTTTTCAATGCATGCCGGTTTAAAATGCATTTAAATTAGGTTAAATAACATAATTCATGTGATTGTACATGCATATAGTTATTTGACTGTGACAACTCATTTTTTGTTCAGCGATCACAGATATGGAGCGTTTTGCTCAAGGACACTACAGCAGAGGAGGTTTTTATATGAGCCTTGGATATGTGGTTAAAATATAACAAACGCTCACAAGGTCGGTCCTTCAGTCTCTCTCTGAAACAGATGCTGTCTCTCTGGGATCGATACCCGTCTATCAGAGGATCATTTATGTAAAAAGGCTCCATTCCTGCAGATGTCTTTTGTTTAAATCCATTAACAGACGCGACACGATGCAGGCATGTGCAGAGCTATTCAAAGTTCCTCTGTTGTTATTTCAAAACACAAATGTCACCGCAGGGCTCTTGACCCCTGATGGTTTCAGTTGAACGCCAGCAATCATTTTGTCTGAGTGGGTGTCAATTTTCTGTTCTTTTTATTTAATTGTCATAAAATGTTGTGATATTGTCAATTGTGAAAAATGTGCAATCCTGTGAAGGGGCTTTCGTTGCTATAGCAGCTAAACTGGTAATGAGAGCACCAATTCACCCTGAAGAATGAAATGAAACGAGCTGGAGCTCAACATGAGAACGTGTATTGAGTATGTAAGTCGCTTTGGATAAAAGCGTCTAACAAGTGACATGTAATGTAATGTGTTCAGTAAATCACGACGTTTTAAACTCTCCTTAACACTTTATCGAAGTATTCAACTCTCAATATGAACATGTTGTGGTTTAAATCTCCTTTAGACGGGTCTGCACTTCTGTAAAGGGACCACATAGTGGTTGGCAAATATACTATCCTTTATTTTCTCCTTACCTCACAGTGATGATTGGTGAATTCATGCTTTGACAAGTGTGCTTACAAGGCTGCAGGCAAAACACTTTAAAATGTGTGTTTTCTGAACGGAGATTGGATCGATCAGGCTAAGCTAAGCTAGCGTTAGCTGCTCCGACACTCTCACAATAACGTCATACAAACATAAAGAAGCAGTGACTATATTTGCCATAGACAGTATTTTGTAAATTTTTAAACACTGATATTGTCCAGTTTCTGAACAGATATGAGGAGCTGTGTGCTAACAGCTAACGGCTAACAGCTAACGGCTAACAGATAACAGCTAACTGCTAACTGCTAACAGCTAACAGCTAACTGCTAACTGCTAACTGCTAACAGATAACAGATAACTGCTAACAGCTAACAGATAACATCTAACTGCTAACTGCTAACTGCTAACAGATAACAGATAACTGCTAACAGCTAACAGATAACTGCTAACTGCTAACAGATAACAGATAACGGCTAACAGCTAACTGCTAACAGATAACAGTTAACTGCTAACAGCTAACAGATAACAGCTAAGAGCTAACTGCTAACACCTAACTGCTAACAGCTAACATATAACAGATAACTGCTAACAGATAACAGATAACTGCTAACAGCTAACTGCTAACTGCTAACAGCTAACAGATAACAGATAACAACTAACAGTAACTGCTAACAGATAACAGATAACAGATAACAGCTAACTGCTAACAGATAACAGATAACAGCTAACTGCTAACAGATAACAGATAACAACTAACTGCTAACTGCTAACAGCTAACAGATAACAGCTAACTGCTAACAGATAACAGATAACAGCTAACAGCTAACTGCTAACAGCTAATAACAGATAACAGCTAACAGCTAATGGCTGCTGATTAGATTGTCTGATTCAACAACATCAGTGACAACAGGCTTTTATAGAGATTATAGAGATTTAAATGTATCGTTGAGTTGATAAACTTGAACTCTCGCTTTATTCTGGGATGAATCGGTGCCTATCTTTGCATTGACTTCACATGTTATTGTGACGCGCAAAAAATTAACTTCTTGTCCGCTGTGAATGCACTTTAGGTATCATAAACAGTTAAGATAAGATAAAGATAAGAAGTGCCTTATTGATCCAAATGTTTGCGTTGCAGCAGCATAAAAAGACAAGGCATTGTACATTAGAGAAATTAAAAGACAAGAAATAAACAATCCAAAATGTAAACACCTCAAATAGCACTAAAAAGTAGTATCTGTTGTATACCAGAGAAATTATTGAATGCAATAATCCAGAATCACATGGAGAAATCCCATTGAACAAGGGAGATGATGCCTTCAGGGTCCAACAGACATACGTCATCCTGCACGTCAGCTCGGTGGCTCAGGTGTAGCTCAGTTCAGATTTATTTCACAGATCTCGGGGGTCACGGTCAACCTGGCAACCGGTCCCCACCCGTACATGGACAAGAATAGGGAGCGAACTAACCCCCTCCCACACACACTTCTGAAAAAAACGCCGTCCTCTCTGCAGGCTTTTCATTAGCTGCAGTCATCAGGAGGTTAAGAGTGAGTGACACAAGTAGTGGGGTTTGAACACACACACACACACACACACACACACACACACACACACACACACACACACACACACAACACACACACACACACACACACAACACACACCACACACACCGGTTTAGTTTGATTTATACTTCCTAGTGAGATGTGAATCAGTTTTTTCCCGAAGTACAGAACAGTGCAGTATTTATCCCGAGGGGTTATTGGGTTTCATGACAGACCTCTATTTATTTAATCAAATAAAGTAATAAAATAATACAAACATTGAATAAAATAATGCATATAAACATAAAAAGTTAAAGTAACACAATAAAATAACAAGACAATCTTTATTAAAAAAACCAGTGTATTTAATGTTGTTTTTCTTTAAACAGTAATTACAAACATATTTTTAAATGATCATTGAACTGGCAGACATGTTTCCATTAAGGACATCATTCAAATGTTTTACTCTGAATTAATTTATTCATTTTAAACATAATTTATTTTGGGGGTTGTTCTGGTGAAATTGGGGAACATCTTTTTGCATCTGCTGCGGCTGAAAGCACACGTCTGAAATCCTGCAGAACATCAGTGTGTTCTGTTAGCTATTGTTCAGAGGGCTGAGTGTGTGTGTGTGTGTGTGTGTGTGTGTGTGTGTGTGTGTGTGTGTGTGTGTGTGTGTACGTGCGTGCGTGGGTGGGTGCGTGCGTGCGTGGGTGGGTGTGAGGGGGGGATGCAGCTGATTTGAGGGCCCTGCAGGAGCACAAAGGGTCCGGGACCTCCTCCTCACAATGCCCCGGCTCTAATGCTTGTAAATCTATTCACACATCCAGAGGCCAGAGATAATAACAAGCTGTTCAGAATGAATTTCTAATGAGACGCTGCAGAGATCCTGCCTCACGTGAAACCGTTCAGAAACAGTCTGCGTTGATGCGGAGATGTGTCTGTACGAAGCGGCGGATTAAAAACGGCGTATGAAGGAATCTGAGAAATGCAAACACACATTGAAGTGCGTCTTAAATACTTGGTTGATCGGGTGCACCAAGAGAATTTATACAAGTCTAATAGATGTTGGTTTTAAGATTCCTAAATCGCTGTCAATTTAAAATTCAGGGTTAAATCACCATGGTCGACAGACGCAATGTTGCTACAGCGGCTGGAAACCTTTCCTTTAGGAGAAACGCGCTGCAGTTTCAGAAACGAGCTAACTTCCATCCAGAGTGTGTTGTGTGTGTGTGCATGTGTGTGTGTGTTTGTGTGTGTGTGTTTGTGTGTGTAGATATTGCACAAAGATAGATTTACCAGATATATGCAAGTGCCAGATCTAATCAAAGAAAGACATTAGAGGAAAAATCTAACAGTATGTGTGTGTCTGGTCTGTGTCTGTGTGTGTGTGTGTGTGTGTGTGTGTGTGTGTGTGTGTGTGTGTGTGTGTGTGTGTGTGTGTGTGGTGTGTGCCTGTGTGTGTGCCTGTGTGTGTGTGTGTGTGTGTGTGTGTGTGTGTGTGTGTGTCTGTGTCTGTGTCTGTGTGTGTGTGTGTGTGTGTGTGTGTGTGTGTGTGTGGTGTGTGTCTGTGTGTGTGTGTGTGTGTGTGTGTGCCTGAGTGTGTGTGTGTGTGTGTGTGTGTGTGTGTCTGTGTGTGTGTGTGTGTGTGTGTCTGTGTGTGTGTGTGTGTGTGTGTGTGTGTGTGTGTGTGTGTGTGTCTGTGTGTGTGTGTGTGGTGTGTGTGTGTGTGTGTGTGTGTGTGTGGTGTGTGTGTGTGTGTGTGTGTGTGTGTGTGTGTGTGTAGATATTGCACAAAGATAGATTTACCAGATACATGCAAGCTTGGACATGTGCCAGATCTAATCAAAATAAGCCATAAGAAACTAATCTAACTGTGTGTGTGTGTGTGTGTGTGTGTGTGTGTGTGTGTGTGTGTGTGTGTGTGTGTGTGTGTGTGGCAGTAAAGTGTGTTTCTTGCAGAGTTTTGAAGGCCAGATAGCGATCAGAGTGTGATCAGCTCCTCTGAGTCAGAGATAATGATCCCTTCTCTCTGAAGTGAACAAGGCGATTAAGGTTCTGTTGATCCGAGCTGATCAGCTGATGTTATCTCAGCAGCTGCTTCCTGTCCTCAGCTGCACACGGACCGTGCTATTGGTCAATTAAAGACAGAGATGGCAGTACACACATCCTTTACTCAAGTAGAAGTACAGATACTCGTGAAGTACAGATACTTGTGTTTAAAAATACTCTGGTAAAGTAGAAGTACTGACCAAACTTCTTTACTCAAGTAAAAGTAAAGAAGTTTGGGCTTTGAAATGTACTTTGCTGACTCCACTTAAACTAACTTTAAACTCCGCCTTAACAACAAGTGAAGCCAACCTCTCTAAAGATAAGGTTTAACTCTCTTAGCATTTGAAATCCTTTTCACTCCGTGTTATCAGAGGATGAACATTATTATTAGCTTTGTGTTTGTTTGGAGTTGCAAATAAATAAAGAATACGCAGCAGGCTTTTTAAAATATAGGTTAGAAAGAATACGCATCACACACACACACACACACACACACACACACACACACACACACACACACACACACACACACACACACACACACACACACACACACACACACACACACACACACACACACACCACACACACACACACACACACACCACACACACACACACACACACTTGGTTTCACTTGTTGACTCTGTGACACCAGCACCTGCCGACCCCCTGAGGTGTGTTTGATTCGGTGTTTACTCTCCTTTCTTTGCGGGTTTTTGTCTCTTTTGTTTGAGAGAGTTGGAGATAAGAGGAGGCGCGTGCAGAGCGGCAGCTGAGAGGAGGAGGAGGAGGAGGAGGAGGAGGAGGAATTTATATCCTCCAAATAAAAATAAACATTTGGTTAATGTTAGGATTGTACTCCTCCTTTCAGCCACCTGAAGGGATGCCCGACACACATGTTCTAATGTGGTTTGGTCAAACTAAAAGCACGAGTTATTAAAAAATAAACTCTCCAGAAATTAAATCCAAATACATCTTGATCTGAAAACGTGATCTGATGTATAACCCATACAACGGCAGCTTCTCCAGGCTTTGTGACTCAAAGAGGCTCTATTCTGCTTCGTGGGGGTTTCCCTCTCCTGCAGGGTTAGTGCATGTAAATGGTCTGCAAAGGCTGAAATCCCCAAATTCCGGACATCTTGACATCACTATGTAACACTCACGCTTCTATTGGCTAGCGCTCCAACACATTGTACGTGATAGGCTAAGGGGCGGGACATCTTTAAAATAGGTTGACCACAACAGAGCCGGGCAGCTAACCAATCAGAGCAGACTGGGCTCTGGTTTCAGACAGAGGGTGAAAAGAGGTGCTGCAGCACAGGCAGTATGAGAACAATAAAGAGCTTTTTGAACATTAAAGCATGGAGACAGTAGAGACACTACATACTGATATACACCTGAACATCAGCAGTAGTAGAGACCTGTTCAGGTCTCTACTACTGCTGATATATATCAGTATGTACGCAAAGAAAATATATTTCCCCATATATTAACTGTCAATATATTGCATTATTTTGTTTTGATTTACTGGTTAATTGAAAAGATTTAATAAAGGAAATCTTGCTGTTGGCTACACCAACTGATACTGATTAATAATTAACATGAAAAACATATTTATTCATATCTACAAAATATATTGAAGATATATAGAATAAATATTGTGTTATATATGCAATATATGGGATAATACATCAGTAATTGCCGCTTTCCATATATTGAGTAATATATGTAAATATATATAATATTGGTTGTGTATATATGTGAACATACATTTACTATATATTAACATTATATGGGGACATGTATGTATCTATATTCACAATTATATGGGGACATGTACTATATATATTCACAATTATATGGGGACATGTATGTATATATTCACAATATATGGGGACATGTACTATATATATTCACAATTATATGGGGACATGTATGTACTATATATTCACAATTATATGGGGACATGTACTATATATATTCACAAATATATGGGGACATGTATGTACTATATATTCAGATTTATATGGGGACATGTATATATATATTCACAATTATATGGGGACATGTATATATATTCAATATATGGGGACATGTATGTATATATATTCACAATTATATGGGGACATGTACTATATATATTCACAATTATATGGGGACATGTATGCGCTATATATTCACAATTATATGGGGACATGTATGCACTATATATTCAGATTTATAAAAGACCATGTACGTACCATATATTCTGAACATGAGTGCAATATATGTTCACAATGAGGAGAAATGCATGTTCTGATAAAAAAAATCTTTCATTTCATTTCAAACCTTTATTTATGCAGGTGAATCCCATTGAGATCATTGATCTCTTTTTCAAGGGTGACCTGCTGCAAGTAGGTTCCACATGAATACATATAAACATAACAGAAAAACAAAAAAGGACATCATACAGCATATTTACAGTGACTACAGTTTACATAGCTAGTAACATTTACAGGTTCCAACAGTTTCCGATTGGATAGTATCTATCCTTGCTTTAAAAACATTTAGTGGAACCAAATTGCTCAGACTGTTCCAAGTTAGCGGAGCTGCGCATCTAAATGCTATCTTCCCTAAGACAGTCCTAGCAGTTGGCACATTTAATAAAACCACAGCATTCGATCTCAGGCAGTAGCCACTTACAATTCGCCGTGAGATCAGGGAGCAGATGTAGGAAGGAAGTTTCCCTAACATGGCTTTGTATATAAAAATGTACCAGTGACTGAGCCTCCGTACAGTTAGTGAAGGCAAACCTGCCCTTGCATACAGGGTACAGTGATGGGTTAATACTTTACAGTTTGTCACAAATCTCAGTGCACTGTGATAGGCGGCATCTAACTTGACCAGGCAATTGGCAGGTGCATTCATATAGATCAGATCACCATAGTCCAGTACAGGTAAAAAGGTCACAGTGACTAGCCTTTTTCTGGCCTCAAGTGAGAAACAGGACTTGTTCCTGGAAAAGAAACCTAGCCTAACCCTCAGTTTTTTAAAGGTTATTGACATGAAGTTTAAAAGTGAGACAATCATCAAGCCAGATACCAAGGTATTTGTAACAGGTAACCACTTCAAGTTTTATTCCTTGCGTAGTTACAATATCTAAAACAGGCTCTGGTGTCTTTTTAGCTTTTGAAAAGAGCATTACCTTGGTTTTATCAACATTTAAAAGAAGCTTAAGCGCTGAGAGCTGAGTCTGAATAATGAGAAGCTTAATTTGTTTTTTTCTATCAATGTGTAACAGTTATCAAAATACTCATTAAAAGAAGGACAAGGAAAGAATAAAAGAAAAGGCCTATAAACAACACATTATGTAATGACTCAAGAACATTTTATGTAATTATGTAATAAAACCCACATTTTGTAATAATCTGCTGCATTCTGTAACAGCCTGAACGCAATATAAAATAAATTCCCTGCATTTTGTAATAAATTATTACATTTTGCAATGGTTATTACAAAATGCGTGAGTTGCCCTTTTAAAAAACTGTAATATTCATTATGTAACCATAACCAAACTGTAAATATATCCCAAAATTGATGTTGATATACATGTTGGCTAATGAATATGGTAACACTTGATCTAGTTTTGGCCAATGAAAGATATTCTACTGAATATTTTTAAATTATGAGTAAGGATGATTCATGGTTGAATAAATAAATAAACAGTTGTAATGTTATTGTTTGCAACTCATTTTGTAATAACCACAGCAATATGTAATAATATATTTCAAAATGTGGCGACATGTATTACATATTTGCATTGAACTTGTTTACTACATAATGGGCAAATTATTACAAAAGGAGGTGTTATTACATAATGAAGGGAAAATGTATTACATTTTGTATAGGTATAGTTAATAAATGATGCATTGTTATTTCATACAGGGCCAAAAAGAGCAGTCTGTTATCCTATTTAACAATCTTGTTTTTTGTTTCACCTGGTGACAACTTTAAACATGAGCTGATCACTCATTAAAACAAGGTCCGGAACAGGGCCAAAAAAACAGTCTTGTACCCTATTTGATCGTCAATCTTGTTTTTTTCGTGCCTTTACTCACAAATTCTTGTGTTAATGGATGTTCTTATATCTGATGTCTTGGTCCCTGGATGGTGGTTTACTACAGCATCTGTGGAACAGAACAATTACAAATAATTAGAAGTTCACAAAAGACAGCAGGAATTATAACAATATCCATAATATCTATATTAAAGCATGGGCTGGCTTGGTGAATAATGTGGGAATACAAATAGTGGAAGAATAGGCTTTGTACATTTTCGTCTGAGTGTGGCGCTACTGGTTGGTATATTTTATGGAATTTGGACCAAGCATCTGCATCTGTAACAGTTCTGTTTAAAACTTTTTTAAATGTAATTGCATTCATCTTTAAAGGTGGGGTAGGTAAGTTTGAGAAACCGGCTCGAGATACACTTTTGTTATATTCCATGGAATGCTCTTAACATCCCGATAGCAATGAATATCTGAAGTGCTTTGACAAAAAATCCATAAAAAAATATCATCTGTGGAAGCCGTGGTACTGTAAAAAGCACGACCAATCATTTTAGCCGGCCCGGCTGAAATGACTGGATGGCCTACCTGCCTGTCAGCCTTCCATCTGTGCACAAACTTATCTCGTGCCCTCATTGGTCATGTGCGCGTTCGTGTGTGTTGGAGGAGGGGCTCTGTAAGGAAGTGGCAGATTTTTTCCGGCTGTGTATTTTCAAATTCTAGCGCACTCAAGCTGGTTTCTCCAAAATTACCTACCCCACCTTTAAAAGACTACTTTTATTGAATGAGAGTTTTACCTAGCACAATGAGCCTGGGGTGGTGGGAAGGGAGAACTGGGCCTCGGCATCGGCAGGAGTTGTAGTCGCCTATGAGTATTAGAATTTAGATTAACAAAGGCATAGAAAAACCCTGAAATATGTACTGACACAAAGCTACAACCCTCGATTTTGTAAGTAGTAGTAGTAAATACATACGTATATACAACAATACGCATAGTGCAATTAGCAGTACCAGTAATAAAATAACTGAATAAATAGTAGTAGAACCTTTATTTAGCCAGGAAAATCAATTAAGAACAAATTCTTATTACAATGATGACCTGACAGGAGGCAAAAGGCGTCCTGAGGGGATGGGGTTTGGGAGGAAAAAAATAAAAAGACAGACTCCGGGCACTACAGAACCCAGGAGACAACACAATGACACAGAGCAGAGATGACAGGCATAGCAGTTAAACATATAAATCTCTAAAACAATATTGCTGTGGTTCAATCTGTCATTAAAATAATATAGAACATTCATCCATTCAATCATTCATTCCTTCATGGCAAGGATAACTAAGCTGAATAGTGAATAAAGTGATATGTGAAAAGTAAAATTACAGTGAAATTAAATGACACTGCGATCTGGCTCCTCTGTCCTCGTGTCTTTTGGGTCTGATTCCTCACTACTGATGTCTGCCTCTCTGCATGGGCCCTCTCTCCTTATTTATTCTGTCTCAGTCACCACTGCTATCTGGCTCCTCTGTCCTCTTGACTTGTGGTTCTGCAGGCTTAGTTCGACCTATGAATTTCAACAATGCTCCTGTAAAATATATAGATATATAGTATTATGGGTCAACATTAAAATAACATACACTGGAGAGCAAAATGTGAAATGCCATTGACTGTAGGCTACATATTATCCACACAATTGTCAGCAGGGGCAATAACAACTAAAATGTGAACTAACTTGAATGCATTAGTCCACAACACATAGCCTAACTAATGTTAGCCTACATAGTTACTAACATCAGAACACATAGACTAACTGTGGTTACATTACTTAACTAGCTCATCATCTTCACCAGTCAGAAAATGTCCGTTAGCCGCGGGGCTAGTTTTTAAAACTCCATTGACTTATGCTAAAATGTTAGCGATCTAAAGGTCCGCTATTTTTGGCTGTTTTGGGTCGACTTCAGTTGACTGTAACATCGAAAATCTTCGAAATTGAATGTTCACAAAGCTGCGGACCGGTTATACACTTATACACGAGGGAACTAACATAGCTAATTTAACTAACGTTAGCTAATGTAGCTGTTGTAGTGCCGAGAGACGGGACATACGGATTAAGCAACTAGACTACTTGTAGTGTACATGCAGAATTATTTCAATTTAAAATAGTTTTAAATGCTCACACACATACCTGACTCTCGTGCTGTATTTTCCTCTCGTTTCTTTTTAATTTTCCGTTTCGAAGCACCTGATGAATGCTTTCTCTTTGACACTCAGCGACAGAATCAACAGACAGAGGCAGCAACGCAGATTTGAATCTGCCAATCAGATCAATCTATTGCTGGAGAGGGGGGGGGCCTCCCCGAAATCTGTGAGATTGATTGGTGATGATCACTGGCACGTAATGTGTCCAATGAGAACGTTAACACGTTTTAGAGAGTTATGTTTAGCGAAGACGGAGGTCAGCCACTGTCAGCCGGAAGTGGCGCATTCGAATACTGTTTGGGCTGTCTGCCGTGGATGGGCTGCATTCCACTCCAAATAGCCGGTCGGCCGTAATATATGCATATATATATATGCGTGCATATATGCATATATATATATATGTATATATATGCATATTTATATATGTGTGTATATATATGCATATTTATATATATGTATATATGCATATATGCATATATATATGCGTGCATATATGCATATATATATGCGTGCATATATGCATATATATATATATATATATTGTGAATATATATATGCATATTTATATATATGCATATATATATATATATATATATGCGTGCATATATGCATATATATATGCGTGCATATATGCATATATATATGCGTGCATATATGCATATATATATATATATATATGTGAATATATATATGCATATTTATATATATGCATATATATATATATATATATGCGTGCATATATGCATATATATATGCGTGCATATATGTGTGTGTCTGTATATATTTATAAACTGTATATTATTTTCCATCATTCAATGGACAATTTGTACTTTTTTAATATATGGGCTACCATCAAACATATGTTCATATATAAAGTGAGTAACTATACAAAACGAAGTGAGATAACTGTTTAATGATCTGTTCAATTTTATGTAAACTTGTGTAACTCATGAAAGATAAATGAGTGTTTCAATAAACTATTACATATAAATGTATAGTGCAGTTTTTGTTTTCATTGCAATATTTTTTTTTTATATGTATCAATATATAGCCATACATGGTCCATGCATATATTGCAATATATTTAAAAATATAAGGACTACTTTCCCATATATGGAAATGTATGATCCAGTATATTGTATTATATTTACCAATATATTACAATATATTTTTGTTTCATAAGGGTAGTGTCTCTACTTTAAAGAGTCCTCTCCTGCTGATGTTCAGGTGTATATCAGTATGTAGTGTCTCTACTTTAAAGAGTCCTCTCCTGCTGCTTCTTTATTTCTCTTCTGAGAACTGAAGGAGAAGTGTTTCTGTGAGAATGTGGTTAGCAGCAGCAGCAGAGCTCTGGAGATTTTACCCTCTGATGCAAGGTAAGAGCAAAAAGCAGAACCGTGCAGAGTGGTGTACATGTAGTAATATAGAATATAATATTTTATAAATAACAGCAGGGGTGGATATCAATATACCTTAATATATGAATGAATATGCAGCGATAACAAAAGGCAGTGTTGTTGATCAGTGGAGTCACTAGTGAAACTGTGTACTTTAAGAACACACCTGATGTTTAGAGAAAGTCATATTAGGAAAAACCACACAAATAAATACATCTGCACTCTTGAAAGGCTAATAGATCACTTTATTTAGTAAAATACAGAACAATCAAATGTACTGAAGAAAAAGCAATACTCCATTGAATTATATTAAAGAAAAAACAGTAATAAAAACTTTACAAAACCTTCATTATGCCCACACTGTAAGTATTCAGAATACAGTAACTCTCCAACATGTCTGCCCCTTTTGCACGATCCACCTCTCTGAAGGAAGGGGCAGATTCTTTCGGCTGCAGACTTTCACATTCTAGCGCACTGGAGCTGCTTTCTCCAACATTACATACCCCACCTTTAAGGCTGAAAACACATTCAAACACATTCTCTTTAAAACACATATGTTAACAGCAAAGCTAAATGAAAGTGGATTAAAAGGTTTATTCAGCACACATCTATATATTAAAATGAGCTAAAGCTTTTGTACCTTCAAAAACAAGCAGTACATCTTAAAATCAGCTCTGAAAAGTTCAGCTGGAAGACAATATGAGGAAGTTAACAAGAGTTAAAAGGCATTTACTCAGCTGCTGAATAACTGAAGACTAAAAAGGAAATAATGCGTGATTGTATAAACTTCATTTCCTGATGTGCAACTCCATGGTAGATGTAGACGTTGTTGATCAGTGGAGTCTGATGGAGGCAGAAGTGTTGCTCAATCTCCATCAGGAGGTTCGATGTTTTCATAGTTCACTGTACCATCATCTACATCATAACGCACCTGAGGAAAACAACAACAACAACACTGAGTTGGTTACAAAGGATTTCAAAGTAAAACCCAGTTCACAGTTTAATCAGCAGACCCTGAACGCACCATCAGTTACCGTCTGATCTGATTTCATCTGACTGACTTCTGCACAGTTTGCTTTGAAACTAGATTTCATTTTGCACATTATTCAAAGTAACATGGACGTTATTTCAAAACTATCAGCATTGCTTTGGCAAGGAAAGGAAAGTTCATCTATACAGCACATTTCAACACAAGGCTTTTTTTGTGCTGTTTTTTGTTATTTTGCTAATGAACTGTTTTGCTTTTCTGAGATCATTTCATTTGGATACATAAATATTCTAAATTAATCTTGTGTTGCATCTTCTCATGCCTGTCATATATCCACTGTTACCATTGGATAGCAAATAATACACACATTTAATTATTCAATGTTCAAACTCACCATGTTTTCTTCCGTCTGTGCTTTGCTCCCTGAGAAAAGGACACAACAAGTTGATATTAGATTTCACCTTTATTTGTATTGTTTTCATTTGACCTGTGAATGATCTCACCTTTAGCTCTTGTCCATATGTTGACTGTAACCACGGTGATGATGAGAGCCGCTAAACCCACAGACACCATGATGAGCCTCAAGCGACCTGGAGAGAGAAGTTAGAAGAGTTAAATATAGTCTCTAAAATGTGAATGAACAAAATGTCTCTTGGCTGTTTGATGCTTCCTCGTCACCTTCACACAGGGACACGTACAGAACATACAGATACAAACACAACTTATTTATAATCCACACCGTTCGTTTTTTCTGCATCCTCACCTTAATGAATGAAATAACAACAAGCTGTACAGTTATAAAAACAAATGTAATCATCTCACATCACGACATAAAGATGTGACGCATCAGGATGAATGATTTTAAACAGCTCATCATGTTCTCACCTGAGGACTGAAGAGAAACAGCTGAGGTTCTGTGACCATCAAACACTTTACAAGTAATCAAGTTAACCTTACCTGAGTTTAAGTTGTTTTTAGCTGCTGTGGTTGTTGTTGTGTTGTGTTGTTGTTGTTGTTGTTGTTGGGTGGTGGTGGTAGATTAGTTGTTGCTGGTTTTGTGACCTCACCTAAACAGATGAAAAAAACTCAATAAATGATTGTGTCTGAAACTTCAAATAAAATAAACACAAATTTAAATAATTTTCAGTTTGAAGTGACTTTAAACAGCTCATCATGTTCTCACCTGAGGACTGAAGAGAAACAGCTGAGGTTCTGTGACCATCAAACACTTTACAAGTAAATCAAGTTAACCTTACCTGAGTTTAAGTTGTTTTTAGCAGCTGTGGTTGTTGTTGTTTTTGTTGTTGTTGCTGGTTTTGTGACCTCACCTAAACAAATAAACACAACTCAACAAACTATTTAGTCTGCAACTTCTGTAAAACAAACACATATTTAAGGGCATTATTCATATCAGATTTAAGTGATTTAAAAAAGATCATCATGTTCTCACCTGAGGACTGAGCGCTGAAGGGAAACTGATAAACTTCTCTCGTGTTCTCATCAGTTACTTCACAAGTAAGCAACTCAAACCTTGTTGTGTAACTAAAGAGAGAAGTCAGAAATGTCACAGAGGCAGAGCAGGAAATCTGTGATGTCTTTATATCTCTGTGATCTTTATCCACATCTCGACCCTGAAGCAGCCACTTCACTGTGAGTATACACTGGTCATATGACAACACAGAGCAGCGTAACGTCACCTCATCATTGTCCTGATGTTCAGTCACTGAAGATGGAGATATTGTGAGAGAAAGACAACAAGAGTAACATTAACTTCATCACTGTAATCATTATTATTGTAATGTTTAGTATATTGCTCTATAGAGACAGTTTAAAACATCATGATGTAAATACTCACTGGTAACAACAGACAGATAAACATCAGAGTCTGGACCTTGTTGTTCTCCTGATCTGAACTGTTTGCAGAAGTAAACACCAACATCCTCCTCTGTGACCTTCTTTATAACCAGAGAACAATTCTCTGTAACTCTCAGTCTGTCTGATTTAGCTTTGGCTTCATTTTGAAACTGTCCGTCTCTAAACAGCGTCACTAGGCGTTCTAAATCATTGAAGGTCCACTCAGTACTCTCACACTCATCCTGATCATCTATCACATTGTCAAAAGGCAAAGTGACTTCATCTCCAGCTCTGACAGTGAAGGAGTAACGTTTCACAGCTGCAACTGTTAAAAACACAAAGACGGGAATACATATGAATAAACTGTAGTATTCACAGTTATGATGATTATTGTATGAAGAAGTTTGAAAATGTTTCTCTGTGAGAGGTTGGTTTCCAAGAGTTCACTAAAGTCACCACGTTACAAACACAACTCATCACTCTCAGTTAAAGGAACAGTACGTAGTAAAGTACCGTTAGTGATATTAAAGCTGTTTTATTTATAGTGTGTTCTCTGCATCCTCACCTGTAAAGGGGAGCAGCAGCATCAGGAATGAAGACATCATGATCCTTCTGAATTCAGACATCGTGCTTCTCTCTCGGTCTCTGGCTCTCCACTGTCAGAGTCCTCTCCTGCTGCTTCTTTATTTCTCTTCTGAGAACTGAAGAAGTGTTTCTGTGAGAATGTGGTTAGCAGCAGCAGAGCTCTGGAGGTTTTACCCTCTGAAGCCGACCAGATAAGATAAGAGCAAAAAGCAGAACCGTGCAGAGTGGTGTACATGTAGTAATATATATATATTTGATATATAACAGCAGGGGGATATCAATATACCTTAATATATAAATGAATATGCAGCAATAACAAAAGGCAGTGTTGTTGATCAGTGGAGTCACTAGTGAAACTGTGTACTTTAAGATCACACCTGATGTTTAGAGAAAGTCATATTAGGAAAAACCACACAAACAAATACATCTGCACTCTTCAAAGGCTAATAGATCACTTTATTTAGTAAAATACAGAACAATCAAATGTACTGAAGAAAAAGCAATACTCCATTGAATTATATTAAAGAAAAAACAGTAATAAAACTTTACAAAACCTTCATTATGCCCACACTGTAAGTATTCAGAATACAGTAACTCTCCAACATGTCTGCCCTTTTTCACGATCCACCTCTAGAGGGACTCACATGTTTTGCTGTACTCTCACTTTGATGCTATTAAGCCAAAAAAAGCAAAAACCTGGTTAAAATAAATCTTATTATAACTCTGCTCGCTTTGCCCTTACACTTCTAAATCTTGCTATTGTTTTAAACATTACATCCGTTTGTTTGTTGGTTTGTTGACGGTGGCGTAGAGGAGGCTGGGATCAGCGGAGGCAGCAGAGGAAGAGGAGGGAGCTCTCACAGTGCTGTCGGTCACTGCTTCATCTTCATCATCATCATCATCATGAAGGTGAGCCTGGAGGGAAAGAAAAGTGATTATGCATAAAGGAGTTCTGAAAGTCCTGCTTTTGCTGCCATTTAACAACTTTAAAGAGTCCTCTCCTGCTGATGTGCCTCTACTTTAAAGAGTCCTCTCCTGCTGATGTTCAGGTGTATATCAGTATGTAGTGTCTCTACTTTAAAGAGTCCTCTCCTGCTGATGTTCAGGTGTATATCAGTATCTAGTGTCTCTACTTTAAAGAGTCCTCTCCTGCTGATGTTCAGGTGTTATCAGTATGTAGTGTCTCTACTTTAAAGAGTCCTCTCCTGCTGATGTTCAGGTGTATATCAGTATGTAGTGTCTCTACTTTAAAGAGTCCTCTCCTGTTGATGTTCAGGTGTATATCAGTATGCAGTGTCTCTACTTTAAAGAGTCCTCTCCTGCTGATGTTCAGGTGTATATCAGTATGTAGTGTCTCTACTTTAAAGAGTCCTCTCCTGCTGATGTTCAGGTGTATATCAGTATGTAGTGTCTCTACTTTAAAGAGTCCTCTCCTGCTGATGTTCAGGTGTATATCAGTATTAGTGTCTCTACTTTAAAGAGTCCTCTCCTACTGATGTTCAGGTGTATATCAGTATGTAGTGTCTCTACTTTAAAGAGTCCTCTCCTGCTGATGTTCAGGTGTATATCAGTATGTAGTGTCTCTACTTTAAAGAGTCCTCTCCTGCTGATGTTCAGGTGTATATCAGTATGTAGTGTCTCTACTTTAAAGAGTCCTCTCCTGCTGATGTTCAGGTGTATATCAGTATGTAGTGTCTCTACTTTAAAGAGTCCTCTCCTGCTGATGTTCAGGTGTATATCAGTATGTAGTGTCTCTACTTTAAAGAGTCCTCTCCTGCTGATGTTCAGGTGTATATCAATATTTAGTATCTTACTTTAAAGAGTCCTCTCCTGCTGATGTTCAGGTGTATATCAGTATGTAGTGTCTCTACTTTAAAGAGTCCTCTCCTGCTGATGTTCAGGTGTATATCAGTATGTAGTGTCTCTACTTTAAAGAGTCCTCTCCTGCTGATGTTCAGGTGTATATCAGTATGTAGTGTCTCTACTTTAAAGAGTCCTCTCCTGCTGATGTCAGGTGTATATCAGTATGTAGTGTCTCTACTTTAAAGAGTCCTCTCCTGCTGATGTTCAGGTGTATATCAGTATGTAGTGTCTCTACTTTAAAGAGTCCTCTCCTGCTGATGTTCAGGTGTCTATCAGTATGTAGTGTCTCTACTTTAAAGAGTCCTCTCCTGCTGATGTTCAGGTGTATATCAGTATGTAGTGTCTCTACTTTAAAGAGTCCTCTCCTGCTGATGTTCAGGTGTATATCAGTATGTAGTGTCTCTACTTTAAAGAGTCTCTCCTGCTGATGTTCAGGTGTATATCAGTATTTAGTGTCTCTACTTTAAAGAGTCCTCTCCTGCTGATGTTCAGGTGTATATCAGTATGTAGTGTCTCTACTTTAAAGAGTCCTCTCCTGCTGATGTTCAGGTGTATATCAGTATGTAGTGTCTCTACTTTAAAGAGTTCTCTCCTGCACATGTTCAGGTGTATATCAGTATGCAGTGTCTCTACTTTAAAGAGTCCTCTCCTGCTGATGTTCAGGTGTATATCAGTATGTAGTGTCTCTACT
>JAAOOA010000212.1:412500-442500 GCA_012861695.1 Trematomus loennbergii | reverse complement strand
CTTCTTCATGTCTCTTCTACATCAACATGTGTCCCCTCTTCCTCATGTCTCTTCTACATCAACATGTGTCCCTCTTTCATGTCTTTCTACATCAACATGTGTCCCCTCTTCTTCATGTCTCTTCTACATCAACATGTGTCCCTCTTCTTCATGTCTCTTCTTCATCAACATGTGTCCCCTCTTCTTCATGTCTCTTCTACATCAACATGTGTCCCCTCTTCTTATGTCTCTTCTACATCAACATGTGTCCCCTCTTCTTCAGTCTCTTCTACATCAACATGTGTCCCCTCTGTGTTCAGATACTCTGAAGGTCTCAGGAACAAAGACCCCTCTCTTTTTGTCCTGATCCATTTCTATAAAAACCGGTCTGAAAATGAGCTGATCAGATTTTGGCCACTTTGTGATGTCACTATGTTTTGTTGGGGTTTCTTCAGACAATCAACTGAAGGAAGACAGAAGGTTTATTTTGTATTTTATAAATACTTAAATATTTAAATGCATGTTCAATTTTTGTCCTGAAGCTCCGAAGCTGCTGCTCTCTGCAAACGCTGCTGCTGTGGTCCATTAGAGAGACGGTGTGTGGTGTGTGTGTGTGTGGGTGTGTGTGTGTGTGTGTGTGTGTGTGTGTGTGTGTGTGTGTGTGTGTGTGTGTGGTGTGTGTGTGTGTGTGTGTGTGTGTGTGTGTGTGGTGTGTGTGTGTGAGTGTGATCTGGAGCTCTTATCTGCAGTCTGCTCCCAGCTGCCTTACACCTGTCAGAGCCACACAAGGAGAAACACAGACTGATGATGATGTGTGTGTGTGTGTGTGTGTGGTGTGTGTGTGTGTGTGTGTGTGGAGTGAAAGTGTGTGTGTGTGTGTGTGTGTGTGTGTGTGTGTGTGTGTGTGTGTGTGTTGTGTGTGGTGTGTGGTGGTGTGTGTGTGTGTGTGTGTGTATGAGAGAGTGTGTATGTGATGGTGTGAAGCAGGGGTGAGGTGGAGGTGAGACAAAAGGTTTCTCTTCAGATGTCCCTTCAATTTCTCTCAAAAAAATAAAAATAAGAAATGTGATTCAGATTGTTTGTTGTTTGTATTGACATAGATAAATACAATAACAAATACATGTTTTTACGTGGGAATCCATTGAAATCTCGTTCATTTATTCAGGTAAATATCAACTATTAATTGGTGCTTTTACTTGAGGATAAAAATGTAATTTAAAAGAATTACAGAAATAAACAAGTGGAAAAAAACTTGTTTCTGTAAAAAATAATTCAAATGTATTTATTTTTTAAGTCAGTTCAAAATCTAATTTACTCAATAAAAAAAAAAGGCAGACTTTAAATTATATGGAGAGTTGTTATTAACACATTTACATTTAAATATATAAAATAAAAAAATAGATTAAATGTTCAAATAAAATAAAATATTTGTCTGGTCATTTTTTATTTTCCTGATTTTTCAAACTGTTGTTTTAATTCCGTCCTTATGATATTTAACTCTCTATAGTTTCTGTTTTAATGAAATAAGTGAAACCGGTTTCAGCTCAGCAGGACACGGTGACTGTGTGAGGCAGACATTTGTCTGTTTAAATAAAAGCTGAAAGAGAAACAGAGAAAAGGGAGAGGAATGGCTTTCAAGCTTTTGTGAGGGTCGACCTGCAGGTGACCTCTGACCCCAATACACACACACACACACCACACACACACACACACACACACACACACACACACACACACACACACACACACACACACACCAGTATGTAGTGTCTCTACTTTAAAGAGTCCTCTCCTGTTGATGTTCAGGTGTATATCAGTATGTAGTGTCTCTACTTTAAAGAGTCCTCTCCTGCTGATGTTCAGGTGTATATCAGTATTTAGTGTCTCTACTTTAAAGAGTCCTCTCCTGCTGATGTTCAGGTGTATATCAGTTTGTAGTGTCTCTTCTTAAAGAGTCCTCTCCTGCTGATGTTCAGGTGTATATCAGTATGTAGTCTCTCTACTTTAAAGAGTCCTCTCCTGATGATGTTCAGGTGTATATCAGTATTTAGTGTCTCTACTTTAAAGAGTCTCTCCTGTTGATGTTCAGGTGTATTCAGTATGTAGTGTCTCTACTTTAAAGAGTCCTCTCCTGCTGATGTTCAGGTGTATATCAGTATGTAGTCTCTACTTTAAAGAGTCCTCTCCTGCTGATGTTCAGGTGTATATCAGTATTAGTGTCTCTACTTTAAAGAGTCCTCTCCTGCTGATGTTCAGTGTATATCAGTATGTAGTGTCTCTACTTTAAAGAGTCCTCTCCTGCTGATGTTCAGGTGTATATCAGTATGTAGTGTCTCTACTTTAAGAGTCCTCTCCTGCTGATGTTCAGGTGTATATCAGTATGTAGTGTCTCTACTTTAAAGAGTCCTCTCCTGCTGATGTTCAGGTGTATATCAGTATTAGTGTCTCTACTTTAAAGAGTCCTCTCCTGCTGATGTTCAGGTGTATATCAGTATGTAGTGTATCTACTTTAAAGAGTCCTCTCCTGCTGATGTTCAGGTGTATATCAGTATTAGTGTCTCTACTTTAAAGAGTCTCTCCTGCTGATGTTCAGGTGTATATCAGTATGTAGTGTCTCTACTTTAAAGAGTCCTCTCCTGCTGATGTTCAGGTGTATATCAGTATGTAGTGTCTCTACTTTAAAGAGTCCTCTCCTGCTGATGTTCAGGTGTATATCAGTATTAGTGTCTCTACTTTAAAGAGTCCTCTCCCGCTGATGTTCAGGTGTATATCAGTATGTAGTGTCTCTACTTTAAAGAGTCCTCTCCCGCTGATGTTCAGGTATATCAGTATTTAGTGTCTCTACTTTAAAGAGTCCTCTCTGCTGATGTTCAGGTGTATATCAGTATGTAGTGTCTCTACTTTAAAGAGTCCTCTCCTGCTGATGTTCAGGTGTATATCAGTATGTAGTGTCTCTACTTTAAAGAGTCCTCTCCGCTGATGTTCAGGTGTATATCAGTATGTAGTCTCTCTACTTTAAAGAGTCTCTCCTGCTGATGTTCAGGTGTATATCAGTATGCAGTGTCTCTACTTTAAAGAGTCCTCTCCTGCTGATGTTCAGGTGTATATCAGTATGTAGTGTCTCTACTTTAAAGAGTCCACCCAAACCTGTAGAAACCCCTTTAAAACCTTCCAGAAGAATCACACGATGCAGCATGAACTTTTTTCTCAGTTTGGTTTTTATTATATTTGGACATTTAGCAAAACACTGCAAAAAACATCCAAAGCAGTTTAGTGTATAAGAGCTAACGACATAAATAGAAAATAAGAATCAATGATTGCATTTGTTTATTCAGGAGCGGCCGGTACGAGCCAGTGATTGCTATAATGAGACTCGAACGGTGCACCGTCCCCCCTCTTATAAATTAAAGAAGACAATACATCACAGACCACACAATAATAAATTACACAAATAAATTAATAAACATAAATAAATAGAAAACAGTTTAGGTAATACAGAAAGGCTTTGTTATAAAAACAAACCCAGCCCCGTGATAAATACGTGTTGAAGAGACAGATTAAGGCAGTTTTACAGCAGGAGTTTCTAACCCAAAAGGCATTACCGGCTACTCTAGTTTGAATATTTCTTGTTTTCAGGCAACAGCTACTGATCCACGAGCTAATCAGAGTGATGAGATCAGGTTTCAAATCGGCTACAGGTCGTCCCCTCTCTTAGGTCTAGAAGCTAATAGCACTTGTGCAGAGATGCTAGAAAAATAAATGAACAGTCTAACAGGCTTTAAGTGAAGCATGACGTCAGTGTGTGTGGTGTGGTGTGTGTGGGGCCAAACACGCACGGGCACGCAAGGCACTGATTTCAACCATGAGGAGGAGTTACACTGCAAAAAATATCCTTTCATTTCTCTGTTTAACTGAATTATATCGGCTTGAAAGTTGGGTTAATTCCTCATTATTTTTGTATTATTATGAGCTACTTTTAATTTGTAATTATTATTGTCGTTTTATTCATTTATTATGATGATTTTTGTATTATTTAATTAATTGTACCATGGATATAAAGGGTATTTGCTCTATGAATAAAAGGCATGATTATTTTACAATTATTTGTATATATATCAACAGCAATAATAATAATAATAATAATATAAGAGCACTTTTTTGAATTAGTATCCAATATTATTGCAAACATGTTGAAGAAATGTACAGTTCAGATTGTTGAAAATCTAAAAAATAGCAGAAACATTTGTTGATTTTTAACCACAGAACTAAAACTATGGAGAAAGATCAGGAGTTACTGCCTCCAGCCAAAGTGCCATGTATTTTTCACTCAATTTTACCAAAAAGTCTGATTTTAGCAGCCCAAACTTTGAAATAAAACCGATATTTTTGCAGTGTATATCTAAACCCCTCTCAGGAACAGATCGGGATGTGTGTCCCGGTGTGAAAGCAGATTACCGGACCTGCAGCAGGATCACCTGCCGGTTCTCGGACGGGTGGCTCTTGTTGATGTGTCTCGTGAGCCCCGGGAGCTGTAGAGCACCGCGGGGCAGTATTTACACGGGAACACCTGGGAGGAGTGCAGCAGGCGGACGTGACGCTCCTGGCTTCCCCGGTTCGAGAAGTTCTCCCCGCAAACCGGACACAGGTGGCAGGCGCTCAGGTTAAGCGGCGCTGCGCTCTGTTCGCGCACCGCTGCCGCTGCTGCTGCTTGCCGCTTCGTCATCCTCCGTTACTTTAGAGTGCTGAGACGCCAGGTGTTTCCGCAGGTAAGCTTGGCGTTTAAACTTTTTCCCGCACTGGTTACAATCATAAAGCCCCTCCTCAGATCCGGACTCTGAGGGTCCCGGGCTGGTTTGTCTCTGTCACTAGAATCCTTCGCTTCATCCAAAGCTGCTGCTGTTTTAGCGGACGCGGCAGATTTGTCGCTCTCCAAATGCTGCTGCGCGACACTCTGCTGCTGCTTGGGTTTGTGCCACCGCCTGTGCGACGCGAGGTTCGCCGGGCAGCTAAACACCTTGTCGCACTCGGGACACCTGTACTCCACGCGCACGATCCTGGAGCATTTGTGCTGCGCGAGGGCGAGAGGATCCGCGTATTCTTCTCGGCACAGCTGGCAGACGAACTCCCCCAGTGGGATGTATTCCTCCCCGGTGAGACTGGGGGGCTTCCGGTCCACCGGCTCTTTAATCTTGAGCCCGAGCACCGGAGACGTGGTGACGTTATCCTCAAAGTGCAGTTTCCGGATCGTTTTGGTTTTCTTGGACGCTGGTTTTCCTTTGCGCTCGGTGTCGCTTGAATGCCGCTTTGTGTTTGTGGGGAGCGTCGCGGTGGGTGCAGTGACGCTGAAGGTTCCGGTGCGACTGCTGTTGCTTGAACCGATTTTCAGATCCACCGGGGCGAAGGGGCGGTCCAGCGAGCCGCGGAGGGCCGCTCCGGTGGGGAAGGACGCTGCGGAGAGGTTGAAGCGCCTCTCGTAGGAGCGCTCGTGGTCCTGGCTGACGGGGCGCGTGGGGCTGTAGAGAGCCTGGTACACCGCCTCGGGGTTACCGAACTGCACCGGTCTCTCCACGCGCTCCGGAGCCACCGCCCCGCACGTGGGAGTCTGTGCGCGCACCGGGAAGGATGCGAGAGGCATCCAGGAGGGACGCGGCAGGAGCGGTGGAGGTGGAGGTGGCGCGGCAGCAGCTGAAGGCTCTTCATCCTCGACGCGGACGCGGTACGACACCGGGTTTGGTTTCTTGTTCCTTTTCACTAAAAATCCTCTGGGCATGTTTCTGCCGGATGGAGAGCGGAAGGCACTGTTTTTTGGGGAAGGGAGCAGATCCACTTTCAGGACATCTGCCGCGTCTGTTTCTGCCGCTACTGATCGTCCGTTCTGCTCCCTGTTCTGATTCCTTTCACCACAAACATAGCTGCACTCTTTTTAAAGGCGACATGATGACATTGTTCCCGTCACCCCCCCTCCTCGTTGACTCATCACCAACCAATCAGAAGCAGGAGATCTCCCCAGTGGATTTGAGGGAGTGGGTGTGGGAGGATGGAGAGAGGAGGTGATTCTCAACAACTGCCTAATGAGCCTTTCCCCCAATATTAAGATAGTATTCTAACATCCCTGAAACAATGTGGACTTTGGCTACAGGTGGGAAACATCTCCCTAAAACAAAACGTTAAGGATTCAAAAACCAGATGAAAATACATTAGGGATGGATTTTAAATTGGGCTGACTTTGCTTATCATTTCATCAGGTTTATAATATATATACAACGCTCAATATCATGTTTTTGAACCTCATATTAAAACAGATTCAATATGGAGAAGAAAACCATCAGATGGCTAAAAACTCAAAAGGGAAGTCCCTTTATATAACACTGTAATATATGACATTCAAAACTATTATACAATATCAAAACTGTCCTTTTATGACATAGCAGCATGTTTTAGAATATAACATCATTTAAGCAGCATTATTGAATATAACTTAATATAGTAAAGTGATGGATATTGTATTATTATTATTAAAAGAATCTTGTTTATATCTTTCAAATAAGCACAACAGCAGCTCCACATTTAAATAATAATCTAATAAAACAGAGTTATAATCTGTCAAATAACTTCTGGCAGCAATTTGTGTTCAGATTTAGAATTTAAGACATTCAAAGACTTTCCAGGATAACTCAATATCCAAAAACAAACCGCATTTTAACGCATTTTGACGCATTTTAACGCATTTTGACGCATTGTGACGCACCAAAACATAAGTAATGTCCACGTTTGGGATTAATAAAGTTCTTCTTGAGATTGATATTCAATTTCATCTTAAAAAATATTCTGCACACTTGTCAAATATACTCTATGTATATTGTGTTAGTAGTGATTTTATTACAGTGCAACTTACTCTGTGTATTTTACATTGTGTTTTGAACGGATTCTCTGTAAAGTGGATTTTTTTGTGTGTGTGTAGGAGGGGGGGGGGGTGCAGATTGCAAAGCAGATGTACCTGAGGGTTTTATTGTTCCCCCCCCCTCCACTCTCACCCCCCCCCCCCCCCCCCCTGTCTCACACGCGCCAGGAGGCTCTGCTTTCACGGTCTGATGCGTTTCTATAGAAATCTACACGTGCCTCGGCTTTATGTGGGAGGGGGGGTCGAGGAGGGGGGCGGGGCGGGGGCTGTGATTTATCCCCAAAAAAAGAAGGAGGAATCCGTCCGCATAACGATGTCAGGAAGAAGGGGTAACTACAAGGAAAAGTGGAACATGGAGAATGAAGAGCTCCAGAGACGGAAAGGGAAGCTCAGTGTGACTAAAATACCACACATTATTATATGTGTTTTTTGTGTATCTTACAGAAATGTAAGGTATAGATATTTGGAAAACTTGACCTACGAACTGATCATAATTAGTAATAGTGAGCTGTCCTTTTTTAATGATATAAAATAACTATTCTTTTCGACTTGAATCTGCGTCTTCGATATTTGAAACGACATCTTTTATCTTTTTAAAAACAGTTTGAAATAAGAAGGAAGGAGTATTTTTAGAAATGACATTAAAGTGATAATTATGTCAGCATTTATTGGTGAAATAAGCTCACCAACAGCTCCAAACTTAACTCATAATACAATTAATTAGAGTTGTAATCTTTAATGTAACTTGTGTCACGCCTTGTGTTCAGATTTCAGAATTTAAGACATGTCAAAGCTCTCCAGGTCAGATACATATCCCCCAAAAAGCAGACTTTTACGCACAAACACATGGATTTGAATCCGGCTAAATACATTTAACCAAACAAAGTTATTTTGTTCTCCCATGTGGCCTTGCAGCATGTGCGCTGGCGTGACAGTTAACTCCGGACATATGAATCCGTCATTTCGCGCATACATAATTAATAGCGAGAGGAGGGTTTCCTGCTTAGCATCACAATGGCTGCAAGCTGTAGACCCGTCGTGATTGAAAAGGAAATTGCACAGTGGAGAGAAAGAAGGGAGTAGTAGTAGAAGAAGAAGAAGAAGAAGTGGGGGCCCTCTCCACAAAAAAAAAGAAAAAGCAATCTGGCCCCCCGATACCGTCGGCGCGTGCTGTGTGTAATCAGTGCGCTCTTTCTGTGTCACCAAATGGGCCAAACCGAGATTATGTGCGCGTTCAGAGACTGAAAACCCAAATAGTGCGGGTCAGATGTGAGCAGGTCAGCCGGATGTGAGTCTGTCTGAGCTCTGAAATGTTTGAACATAATCATTAGTGCGCAGAGAAGTCAGAGTGTGAGGTGTGAGGTGTTTGGGAAGGAGTGGATTCATATGGTCAAACTGCTACCATTTACAACCAAAATCCTGCATTTTGCCTAAAATTCTTATTTTCTTCAATTTTTCGTGTGTTTTCTTTTGTAAATTGGTTTTGTCTGTTTACTACAACACGTTGGATAATATAAAGTCCTTTAAAGTGTTTATTTAACACTTTTATGCCATAAAAACTATAATAAAACATCATAACAACTCTATAAGCTACCTTTAAATAAGTACAAAGCAGTACTTTTTGAATATAAGATCATTAAAGGAACATTATTGAATATTATTAAGTACAGTATATTATTGGTATGTATCTGCACATCTTATAAAGTATCCTATGTTTGTTAGAAGTAGGGTTGATAGTGTATTCTGACTTGTGTATTTGATGTATCCATCTACGGTTGAAATATATTTACTGTTATTTTCTTATATTTCTAACCGTTACATGCTGCTGTAACACAACCATTTCCCAAATTAGGATACATAAAACATATCTTACCGAAAAAGGTCAGAAACTCTAAAAGAAAACAGAGACATGTTGATGTCCTTGAAACCTCAAAATGCAGCTTGAACAGATAATACACAAAGTAAACCATCAGATGTCTAATAACTCAAAACTACAGAAGAAACAGGTCCATTTTAATATTATAATCAACACAGAGTGCTTATGTATAACTGAACAAGCAGCATTATTAGAATGAAAGTGTGTTAAAGTCACCACTGAGTGCATCCATCACACTGTGCTTTACTGACTGCATTACACAGACAGAAAGGACATTGCATCTTTCACATCTTACTTTTGGATTTCCAGCGTCTGTTTGTAGAGATTTAAAAAGGGATCGTGACAGCGGAGGAATTCAGTGTAATCTGCATTATGTAAATATAACATTTGAAAGGCCTGATTCCTGTAGTATGAACACCAGCAGGCTGCAGGTTGTTTAGCTGCGGACATATGTTGTTGTGTGTGCGGTTATTTTTCAGCCTCATTAACATACAGCTGTAGAGTGACACCCCCCACCCTCTCCTCCCATTTTCTCCCCTCTTCTCCTCCCCCATAAAGCCTTCATGTGCAGCCTGTGATTGGTCACGCTGCTGCAGAGTCATACTCACAGTTACAGTTGGCACATTGTGGAGGAGAGGTCTGTGGAAACACCAAACATTCAAACCCTCCTTTTTACAGGCGTTTCACTTCAAACTCATTTCAGTTAGAGACCATATAGTCAGAGGCACATCTAATGAGGGAGACAGAAAGACAGTCATGTGAAGTTTGTCCTGGAGAAGTCAAATTATGGTCGACATTTAAAGGAATTCACATATAAAGTCACTCAATGTGAAGTGTTTACAGCTGGCAGGTAACATGACATTACTTGACTGCAATGTTTCCTGAACCATCATAACAACACTTTTCCAGCAGCTTCAAAAGTCCCTTAAAAACGATATTATCTTGATTAGTAAATAAGGAATACTTACTTTACAATTAAGTGATTTTTCTTCAAGGAATCATTCTTGTAAACGTTGCTGCTTTGCTTTCAATTCAACATCACTGTAATCATTAGAACATTAGCAGACATATAATCTAATATTAAGGATTAGGGATTCATCGTTAATCACATTTTCAACACATATTACTGCTTTTCGCTGTTTTCACGTGACATTAAACTCTCTGGGTTTCAGACTGACAACAGATATCATCTCTGCCTTTTTATAGAAGAAACTATGAACCAATTACTCTAGAAAATAATCGTCAGAGTATTTGCTACTTGTACAATCGTTAGTGACAGCCTTAACGCTTTTCCATGTTTGCTTTTTGTGGTGTTCTTCCCTGTAGTGTGTTCTGTGTGTTTTAGTGCATGTAAATGGTCTGTAAAGGCTCAAATCCCTGGCCGTTTCTCACCTGCTGCAGAGCCACTATTTCAAGTATACTACGTCATCGAGTGGCGCCGAATACTGGGCATTTAACCAGTCCTTCGGCGCCACTCGATGACGTAGTATGCTTGAAATAGAGGCTCTGCAGCAGGTGTGCATGTTAGGCTACTTGTTAGACGCTTTTATCCAAAGCGACTTACATACTCAATACTGTGGGCAATCCCACTGGAGCACTTTGGGGTGAAGTGTCTCAGGGACACAACGACATGCTGACTGCAGTGGGGTTTGAACCTGTGCTCCCCTGATCCCAACACCAACGCCCTACCCTGCGCCACACCGCGCCAAACGGCCCCTGTGTTCCCTTCAGAGGGAGTTTCTCTCTCACACACTCCCTTTAGCTGGAGCTGCAGTCAAATGAGCAACTCCACGCTTCCAGATTTTATACATTTGCAAACTCGTAGTCTACAAACCCAACAGACTCACGAAACACATTTAGTTATACTACATTTAATGAAACTACTTTTGCACAAACTGCAGATGCTTTAGAGTGAGGTTTGAACCACTAATTGGATTATGGAGAAATGTTTTAGCTGTTTGCATTTCGAACATGCAACAACGAGGTGTCAGGTGTGTGGAGAGTACGGCTTACCTTCCAAAACCAGACGCTAACACACATTCAAACAATGAAAATGTCCGTAAGGAATAATCGTTGCAGGAGTGTTTTGATGAAAGGAAGTATTGAGCATGTTTGTAAGAGCTTCAGGATTCACTCAGTGTGTTCAGGGTCCCGTTTCAAAGACTATATGATTGTAAACAATGCGTTTAAACGTATTTAATGTTGACGTGTCACAGCTGTCCGGGGCCGGCGAACATGGGCAGCAGGTTCCTGTTGTAGCTCAGATATCTGACCGCTGCTCCTCACAGCCGCTCGGACCTCAGCGGCTGGAGATCTGTCCTGAAGGAGGACCGGAGAGACATCGTCCTCCACCGTCTGCCCCGAAACATCGCCCTGCAGGCACACACCATGACACAACATGATGCATCTCTCTTCTTGCTCTATTTCTACGTTATTTGTATTTACTTGCACATCTCAAAACATTCTCTCGCACTATTGTGTCCGTCGATGTCCTATCTTTTTACATTGGCTTTCTACTTGAGATGTGTGACCTTCCTCCACGTGCTCTGGTTTGTCTGTGTGTTAACCCTGACATGTCTGCCTCATGTTTCTGTGGTCTTCATTTGAACTTTGTTCTTTCTTGTGAAGCACTTTGTGAATTCTATTCTGTGAAAGGTGCTATAACAAATAGTATTATTATTATATTCATGTTGCTCTGATGGAGGAGCAGCTTTTCACTGACATATCCACACTGTAGTTAACGTGCACATGATGATACAAGCCTTGATCTGGTTTCACAGAAATATGTTTTAATAATAAATAAATATCTGTTTACAGGCATTTTATATTTGTTATTTATTAGTTTATACATATATTTAAAATGATTTGATATTTGTGATACATTAAAAGCACTTTACTGTGTTTGAGGCGATCTGCTGAAGCTCCTGCTCGAAGTCGGAGAACCTGTCGTGAAATACGGCCAGACACCAGCTCTGTCTGAAGAAACTACACACACACACACACACACACACACACACCACACACCACACACACACACACACACACACACACACACACACACACACACACACACACACACACACACGGGAAGTTATTTTTTTTGAATTCATAAAGATATGGTAATTTAACCAAGGCCAATTTACTTGTGTTCTTTGACCTAAGTAGGAATTTGAATGAAGGATCTTTTTTTTTACATTGCATTATTCTGGCTTTTACTCAGTAACAGTTCTTCCTCCTCTGTGCGTCTACATAGCCACAACCTACAGCCAGACTTTCCGCGTAATGTGGATGAACCAAACCTGTAAATAACAGCAAACCCTTGTAGTAAACATCCACACACACACACACCACACCCACACACATACACATACACACACACACACACCACCCACACCCCACACACACACCACACACACACCCACACACCCACACACACACACACACCACACACACACACCCACACACACACACACACACACACACACACACCCACACACACACACATACACATCCAGAGGCCACAGTAAATGACCCCAGCCGCCACTCGGTCAATCAATGATTTTAACGGCTCCTGATGCTCCTCAGTGACTTCAGGAGTCAGGGGAGAGAGGAGGGTGTGTGTGTGTGTGTGTGTGTGTGTGTGTGTGTGTGTGTGTGTGTGTGTGAGGGGGGGACTCTTGGCTTTGTCTCGCCCCTGCTCTGCCACAGAGACAGATTGGGAGCTGCATAAACAGATTAGAAGGCGGGGGACAATAGACGTCCATATCTGGGGGTCATTTGTGTTGAAACCTCAGAAGCAGGTCACCCGCTGTTTGACAAACACACACACACACACACACACACACGCACACACACACACACACACACACACACACACACACACACACACACACACACACACACACACACACACACACACACACACCACACACTGCAAAGTCACACAGACAGCGGAGGACAAAGGACACTGAAGGCCTAAATCTCTCTCGTCTGTTCGGTGTTGTTTTGAAGTGTGGGGTCATCAGTCAGCAGATGCATGATGGGAAGTGTCTCTACCTGCAGCTCTCTGCTTGCTGTCTCAGCGTGGCTTCAGCAGGTGGCTCGCTCTTGTTCAGAAGTTGCTTATGAACACAGTGTTTTTGAAGAACTCTACCACCTGCCATCTATCAGATACCCATAAGCATTTATTGTGAATACATGACATTGCAATACTAAAAGGAGGCTGGAAGTGCACGATAACACGGTAGAAAGCACGGGAACAGAGCAGAGAATAACTGATCATTACTCCTGCAGGTCTGTTGACATGTACGCTGGTTGCTTACCTCCTCGTTATCAAAGCTAATGAGAGTAAGAACAAGTCAAATGTTAGTAAGACATAATAGTGTTTGATAGTTTGTTCTATCTTTTCTTGTCATCAGGAGTAATATTTTTTCTGTGGTACTACTTTACAGATAGTATGATTTTGTAAAGCACCTCCAGTATAGGTTTTGAAAGGTGCTACTGTATGTAAACAACATTAACTGACAGTAGCTGTAAATTATCTTCATGACACCAACCCATGATCTTAGAAAATAACAGTTTATAAACTGATACAAACAAAGGATAATGTTGATTTACGTTTTTACTTTTTGAACTGCTTACACATCACATCAGACAGATTAAAACGAATCTTTGTCTCGTACGAAACCCCACAAATATTACACCATAATTATATTAACCCTTAGATGCCTGAGTGACTGGACCCACACTCTTCCATGAGTGGGTCAAAAAGGACCCGTATTAGAATAATATGTGTTTTATGCCATTTTTGTCATTTTGGTTAAGAAAAATCACTTGTATAATATTCAGTATTATATTTTGGTTCACACTAGAAATATTTTATATTTAAAGGTGGGGTAGGTAAGTTTGAGAAACCGGCTCGAGATCGATAGAATTTGAAAATACACAACCGGAGAAAATCTGCCACTTCCTTACAGAGCCCCTCCTCCAACACACACGAACGCGCACATGACCAATGAGGGCACGAGATAAGTTGTGCACCGATGGAAGGCTGACAGGCAGGTAGGCCATCCAGTTATTTTAGCCGGGCCGGCTCAGATGATTGGTCGTGCTTTTTACAGTACTACAGCTTCCACAGATGATATTTATGAATGGATTTTTTGTCAAGCACTTCAGATATTCATTGCTATCGGGATGTTAAGAGCATTCCATGGAATATCAAAAAGTGTATCTCGAGCCGGTTCTCAAACTTACCTACCCCACCTTTAAATTTTCACTATTTATAATTTTATAATTTTTTTTTCATTTTTGACCCACTTATGGAAGCTTGGGTAGTAATACAAAAACTACCATTTCTTAAAATGTATAAACATTTGAATGGCATGATATCCAAAACATGTTTTTAAGGAATAGCTGGAATATGAAATGAATATAAAAAAATGTAATTACAAAGATACTTCAAGAAAACCACCTCACCGGGTCCAAAAAGACCCACCTATGCATCTAAGGGTTAACTGTTCTTGCACTATATGTTGCATTGTTGGAGGAGCTCAGGTCAGAAGATTTTCATAGCCATTTCTACTCTGTAGCTTATGAGCAAACTGATTGTTGTGTTTTTATTTAGGTCTTAATGTGTGCACAGATGTGTCTTTGACTGTGTATTTATAAACACATTGCACACATATTTTTATATACATTTGTGTTTATATTCGAGATTGTGGGAACGGTATTTCGATCTCTCCGTCTGTACACACAAAGTGGAAGATGTTGACTTTGACTGACTTGACTTTGAATCTTGAATCTTTGAAAAAATGATAATTCCCTGGTTCAGAATAAATACAGTGGGATATATTATGATTATATTTCCTCACCTGTGCAGGTCTGGGATCAGGCCCTGGTAGCGGCTGCTCAGCTGGCCCAGCAGCTGCTGCTGTTTACCATACAGACTCAGGTAGTTGGAGAGGGGAGGGGCTTCAGGAGAGACAGGTGAGCGCCTCCACCTGCTCGTAGCTGCCCAGGTGTAGACAGAAGTAGTTCCCTGTCTCCACACGCCCCGTCACTAAGCAGCTGTCCTGCAACAAAAACATGTGTTATGAAAAAGTCCCTTAAATTAAACAACACTTCACTTTTTCACTTAGGAATCTTTCTTAAAGGAATAATTATTGGATGTTATCTTCAAGAGTTTCAGAACATGATGGATATGTATCTGTTTTCTGTACTTAAGAGATCCTGCTGATTTAGTGTTCATCACACACTGAACTACAAATGGTCGTTGAAGAAATGTTTAATTAAATATTTTAAGAAAATGCTGTTTTCAGCCGCTTGAGAGTTCCTGCTTTCTCGGTTTAATATTTTCATATTTAAGTGATTTTTCGGGGGATTTGGACTGACTAAACAACAACAACAACATGAACATTCTCACTATTTTCTGACATGTTGACGTGTCTTCAAGCACAAGTTAGTTAGCTCTCTTGTTCTTCAGGAGTTTGTAGAGGGGTCCTTTATTTGGTCTAATTTATTGACAGCCCGACACGCTTTAAAACATGGATTAAAAGACAAGGCAGTGATATTCTATGATTGTGCTTTTATCCAAAATAAAACACACACCAGTCTGTTGTTTTATTAAAACCTTACCTGTTGAACAGGAGGAGCGGTCAGGTGGGTGGCAGACGGTGTAGTGACCTGCAGGAAGTGAAATCCTCCGGGAAGCTTCCCACCTGAGGAGGGAAACAGGAGGAAGGCTAAGGTGTGAGGAGGTTAAATAATTAGTAGTTGAAGCCCTTACATGACAACAGAGAAAAGACCAATAAGAGGCTTTTACGGTGAGCCCAACAGGACCAGGTGACTACCTACTACTATATATTGCATACAGCAGTTTGCTCATCTTGTTTTACTGATAGCTCAAGATTAAGACGTCCCACGACACACTATAAATGTAGCAATGCTAAATGCACAGTGACACTTTAAACGGGACAGGCTGGAGGAGGGAGTGGGATGGGGAGGTGTTTTAAGTGTCTTAGCAGCACCAGTGCAGGAGTGGCAGTCCTGCTTGCTAAAGACTTTATCCCCAAGTCCCACACAGTGGAGGAAAGAGTAAAGGGCAGACTGCTGGTGGTGAGAGCTAACTTTGAGCTTTTTAATCTGGTTTTTATCAACGTATACGCTCCTAATTCAGGTCCTGCCAGAGTTCAGTTTTTAAATGAGCTCAGCGCTGTTTTAAGTGAGTGTGAACCAGAGCAGCTTTTATTTTTAGGGGAGATTTTAACTGCACACATGATGATGAGTTAGATAGGAACCATAGGAACCTCATGCTGCATCCAAAAGAGCCATGACACAGTTAATAGCAACACATAGTCTATCAGACATATGGGTTGCGGTCGAATAGTCCATTTCTCTTAGGAACCTTCCTAACGGAGTGAAATGACCCGGAAGTCCCTCAGTGGCAGCCATGATAAGAGCCGTTCGAATTCTCTAGATGAAAGGAAAGGAGGTTTCAAACTTCCTTTATAACCTCCTTTAGCTTAGGAACCACTGGACCTCCCTAACCTAAAGGAGAGGAAAAATGCTGCCCCACAATGCCTTGCGGCCGCTGCATTTGCCGTCACACAACAGTCGGCCGTTCACGGAAACAACCGATTATGAACGAGAAATGATATCATGAAAGTTACGGTGCTTATTAAGCATTTTAAAACGTATGTGGTAAGTTGCCAAAGTGCTTTGTTTTGAACGTTCATCAGTATTATAATCAAAAAGAGAAATATGAACGTTAGTTTTTACTGAAATGATCAAATAAAGTCAACATTTCACAGTCTTTACTGAGCTGTGTGGGGTTTGTTCAACTTTGAAAAGATGTTTGAATGGTGATATACACAGTGATAGATGTTAAGGACTAACGTTTATAATAAATACATTTGTATTGATTTTAAGATCTTTTCATACAATCATACGTATTGGGATCATTTGTATTAATGTGGACCGGAGGGAGAGGTGATGAGCATAAGTTTCACTTTCCTTTTTTATTTCAATTCCAGCTTTGGTCATGAAGAATATGTTTCTCTGTTGTCCCCGTTCATAAAGCATAACAGCATCAGAGCACGGTGCAGAGTCTCAGATGAGTTTACAGTAGTCCCTCGTTCTTATTAAACATCCATGTTGTAGTCCTGTATAGAAAACTGTAGTTTCCATAGTTTCCCACAGCAGCAGGCGCACATTTGACGTCCACTGGCGCATCATAAACACGTGGGATAGTGAAAGTGCAGTCGATTCTCTAAAGTACCGCAGTCTCTTCTCCTAAGTCCTTTTGAATTCTCCTATCCACTATCCCTTAACCCGTGACCTTTCACTCAGAGGTCAAGGATAGACGATAGGGATATAACTTAGGAGCTGATTTTTGGACTATTCGACCGAACCATGGAGAGAACATCACACACATCACGAGCAGTACACATGGGTCCACACTAGTCTTTCATCCGGTTAAAGTATAGAGTTCAAAGACCTGAATGATGTAAAAGTGTATGGTGAAAATGCGCCTCAAACTGGATCAAAAGTCAATTTATGACACATGCTAAAAAGGGAATATGGGGCCAGATAAAAAGTTACCATTGATTGATAGTTTGGGATAATGTCCGTTCACAACTCAGCTGAATATATAACAGGTTATGTTACATATAATACTGAGCAAGCAGCCGATGCATCCCAACATGCGTTTCCCTGTAAACAGATCGCTGACAATGACCCCAGATATCCTCGATGATTCGGCCTCTCTGCTCTCTGAAAAGTTCACGTGTGTTTCATCCCCGTGAGAGTGGCTGTTGTGTTTGTGTTACCTGTGGAGTGGCCTTGGTTCCTTCGTGAATACACGGCAGCACAATGCACCATTGTTACGCCCCGCTATGGTTTGAGTGGTCGACGAAATAACACGAGCAGTGGGCAGTAAAGGTTGGAAAACGCTCCAAGGTAAATTGGTGAATTCAGTCAGATACAAACTGATAAAAACATGTATGGACAGCAGGAAAGTATTAAAAGGTAAACTGACAGACCCTAGAACATATACTGAGACGTGGTGCTGATGAATGTGAAGGAATTTAAGCTTTATAATAGGATACGACACATGGGAATTGAATAGCAGGAGAGCTAATGCAAGTACTGAAGTGGTTTTAAGGGGGCCAGGGTTTTAGAGAAGTCCCATTCATTCCCATAGATGACTCACCCAACAAAAGAGAACAAGTGTGTCATCAGTGTGTGGGAGACGCCACTGAAGGGCATGTGGAGAAGTGGCTGCTCCATTGTGTTCCAAAATATCATTTTTAGATGCATCTCAATTCTCTCTGGGAACATTTTCATGGTCACACACACACACACACACACACACACACCACACACGCACGCACGCACGCACACACACACACACACACACACACACACACACACACACACACACACACACACACATGGCTACCCGACACACACATGGCTAACCCCACGCACACACACACACACACACACACACACACACACACACACACACACACACACACACACACACACACACACACACACACACACACACACACACACACACACACACACACACACACGGCTAACCCTACACACACACACAAATACAAACACACACACGGCTAACCCTACACACACACACACAAACACACACACACACACACATGGCTAACCCGACACACATGGCTAACCCCACACACACACACACACCACACACACACACACACACACACACACACACACACACACACACCACACACACACACACACACACACAACATGGCTAACCCGACACACACATGGCTAACCCCACACACACACACACACACACACACACACACACACACACACACACACACACACACACACGGCTAACCCTACACACACACACGGCTAACCCTACACACACACACAAACACAAACACACACACACACACACACGGCTAACCCTACACACACACACACACACACACACACACACACACACACACACATACACACACACACACACACACACACACACACACACACACACACACACACACACAACACACACACACACACACACACACACACACACACACACACACACACACACACACACACACACACTTTATAGTTTAATATCGTTATTACTGGCTGCCTGCTACTTCATAGATGAAGTCAGTAACCAGTGTTCTTAAATATTAGTGTGTCTACTTTCACAATGTAATACTGTATTACTGGCTGCTCAGCTCACTACTTTTGATATGTCTACTAACTATGCCTTTCTATATGCACGTATATCGTAGAACACCATTTCCCCCCCAGTTCTGACCTTGAATCTTGGCCTGTCCGTACAGCGGAACGAGACGCTCTGTTTCTGGCGGAGTTTCCATCGCGGGCTCAAGAGAAGCAGCAACATGGCCGCCAGATCCCGGCCCACCTCCTTAGAGTTGAAGTTTGCGTTCGACCACTCGTCGGAGTAGTAGCTGCGGGAGAATTTGGTGAGAGGTCCGGCTGCAAAAATGGAGGAATCGTTGGTGTGGAAAGTGGCGTCTATAACGAGTCTGCGGTCGAACACCAGGAAGGAGTCGATGATGCTCCTGAAGGCCTCAGAGTCCACGGCTTTATTGGAGAGATTAATGAACACCTGAAGGAGAAAAGCAAGATTTGTTTTCTGTTTCTTGGGATGTCATGATTTTAATATGTATTTTTTTATACATGAGATTAACACATGCGTCACTTCCGGGCAAAAATTACGGCTCCGCCCACTTTTGGGGGAAAACAACGCTGTCATTTGAAAGGCGGTCGATACAAATTCTGAAGTTTTTGCCAATCCGATCAGAAATGTAAGAAAACCGTGGATTTGTGGATCTTCAAAGAGCCCGATCACGATGGCCAGACAGGCGAACAATTACATGAAATCATTGGAAATGGACGATCGGGCTCGATATATGGTTAAATATAGCAGTAGGCGATCGATGTCCACAGATGAGAGTAACATCTACGTCACTTTACGGCCCCGCCCACTTTTGGGGGAAACCAACGCTGTCATTTGAATGGCGATCGAGCCTGAAGCCACAGAGCTCTTCTGTTACTGTCCAATTATTTTCCACCTCGCTCATGAGAGTAACAGCTGGCGAAATGACGGCCTCGCCTACTGATTTTAATTTAACCATATATCGAGCCCGATCGTCGATTTCCAATGATTTAATGTAATTGTTTGCCTGTGTGGCCATCGTAACCGGCTCTTTGAAGATCAGAAAATCCACGGTTTTCAAACATGTCTGATCGGATTGGCAAAAACTTCAGAATTTGAATGACCACCAATCAAATGACAGCGTTGTTTCCCCAAAAGTGGGCGGAGCCGTAATTTTCGCCCGGAAGTGACGCATGTGTTACTCTCATCTATGCTTGGAATAAAGTACAGAAGGACCTGAAACTGTCAGATTTGATCACTACGGGGGAGTTCAAGTCTTAAAGGACAGAGAACAAGAATCCATTGGTCGATGTGATTGCTCGTATAACCCATAATTGAAGTCGTTTTAAAATTGTGACAGTTTTTAGTGTTTTATAATAGTTATTTTATTTGCATATTGACTGGGTAATGTTCCATTTCATTAGTGTTTTACAGCTGTATTCGTCTGCTTGTATTGTTTTGGCCAGGTCGCTGTGGAAAAATTGATTTGAATCTCAATGAGAATTCTACCTGGTTAAATAAAGGATATATATATATATGATCAGATGAACACATTTCCACACAAACCCACCTCTGTGATTAAACTCGTGGAGCTAGACAGTAGTTTTCAAAAAGCCCTATTGGAGTTTTCCCTTTCCTGTAGTGTTATAGATTTTCTCTCCCACATATGGACCATACTGTGATTTGATCAAATAGGTGATCTTTTTTATAATGAACACCTGAAAAGATAAAAGCAAGAAATACTATGTTTTCTGTTTCTCTCGATTTCATGATCAGATGAACACACTTTTGTGATTAACTCGTGGAGCTGGACAAACGTTTTAAAAAAGCCCTATTGGAATTTTCCCTTTCCTGTAGTGTTATAGATCTGTCTCTCCCACACATGGACCATATTGTGATCTGATAACATTGTGCAGCTCTAGTCTCTGTATCCTCCACAGCTAACAAATCTGTCAATATATTTCCAGCCTAGAAAACAAATGTTTAAGCCACATTTCTGAATGTTCTGGAACCTGCATGGTTTGACAAAATATAAAGACCTCATCTGCAGGGTGCCTCTATTTCAGCCTACAATGAGGAAAACAAACACACAATTGGAGAGTACAATCCTCTACTGTCTGAAACAATGGGAATGGGAAACACACCAACATCATTCTGTGCTCCACAAAACACAGTCTGCTTCCAGGATGGGAATTAAAATCCAGCCAGCCGCTCGTTCATGGCCCCCTGGACAGTAACCCAGCATTGTTAGGGAAATATTTACTTCAGTGAACACTAATAACTAACTGGACAAGCACACATGTTAGTCTACTTGCCAGCAGTGTGAAGCCTGAAATGTTGAGTACCCCAAAACATTATGATAGAAATGTATTGTACGGGTCCCGAGCACATAGAAACTGCCGGATGGTAACTTGCATATGTTGGGCAATTGGCATAAGTTGTATTCATTAGCATTCATTTGCAAATGCAGACAATAGCAAAAAAAATGGTTTGGCCGAATTGGACATTTTTGGTGTGGTTTTGAGGTATATTGAGGATGCTGAATACATTTCTGACATTTTTAAGATCCGGGAGCACAATTATGGCTCAAAACTGCATTTCTGATCCTGAAAATGTCCGAAATGGATTCAGCTTCCTCAATATCCCCCAAAAACCCTACAAGCATTTTTGTAACCATTGTCTGCATATGCTAATTAATACAACTTATTCCAATTGTGCAAACTGTGAAACATATATAGTCCAGCAGTGGCTCAGTCAGTAGGGGCTTGGACTGTGAGCCGTAGGGTCGCCGGTTCAAGTCCCCGAACAGACCTGAATATGGAGTATGGACTGCTACTTGGAGAGGTCCCAGTTCACCTCCTGCCCTGCCGAGGTGCCCTTGAGCAAGGCACCGGACAACCCTTTCCCCCCTCACTCCCATTGCTCCCCGGGCGCTGTACAATAGCTGCCCACTCCTCCTAGTCTAGACTCCTGGTGCTAGGATGGGTTCAAAGCAGAGAACACATTTCACTGTGTGCTGTGTGCTCTGCATGTGTGACCATTAAGAGGGTTCATCCCTCCCATTCTATTCTATCTAAAAGTTAGCATCCAGCAGTTTCTATGTGCTGTGGGACCCCATTATACATTTCTATCATAACACTTTGGGGTACTCTACATTTCCAGGTTAACAATAAGACTCTATGTTGATTTACCCCACACTGCAGATTGAGGGTCTCTGCGTCTGTAGTGAAAGTCACAGATGTGAGGGGGTCGGGGTTTTCTCCGTTGTTCATGAGGGCCAGCAGCAGGCAGTGATGGTGGACCTGAACCTCGGCCTTCTTCAGGGCCGTCGCCACAGCTTTCTCCACCTCCGGGTCGCTGAAGCAGGAGACGCCGGGCTCGGGAGGCGTGAAGACGACATGGATACGATTACCCAGAATCCCGAGGCTGAGCAAAGTCTCAACGGTGGTGAAAACGTCGATGCTGTTTCCGTAGACGATGGCGTTATCTGGAGAGACACATGTGACATTTACCGTATTGCAAACGGATCCTTTTATATGCACCCATTTTTGCTTTTCAAGGCAATATCCAACTTCAGGTGACTATTAAAAGCAGGATGACCTTGTTACAGATGAGACATATGAGAATTTAGAAATGTAAAAGGAGAGCATTTTTATCCCAAAACATTCTCAGATTTTTTAATTCAACTTCCCTTTCGAGTCCTAAAAGGCCAAACCATCTGATATTTCACATAACAATAAAAGATTATGGAAAAATGAATACAACTTGTGTAGCAGAACGTTTAGTTTTCAGTCTTTTTTAAGTACATTTAATTGGTAATCCTTCTTTAAGGCAGAACATATATTTTGTAATTAGGTATTTTAACGTTGTTTTGGTACTTTTAGTTGAGTAGTTAGTGGTTATTAGAATGAACACAGCTTCAGTTCAGTGTCTCTGTCCGTGGTGCTGAACCAGAGGAGCTACACCAAGGACAGCACACACAAAAACCTCTCATTAAAAATCTATATTCCACTGCTCAACCATCATCATGTTTATCCTTATACTACCACTACAACTACCCAGGGAAACACGTTTTTTTATATGTAAAATTCCCATAAATGTGTAAGCATACAGCTTTGTTAAGGTGAAAAAGTTATCATGATTTTGCCACTACAAACTGCAAAATAAAACTGTATATTTGTGATTCTAAAAGTGTTCTGACGGTAAGTACTGAGAGACTCCATCTGCTTTAGTCTACCGCTGAACTTCACATTCATACGTTTCTTTCGGCTGTTATTAAAATATGTAAATAAACATGTTATCTGCTGGAGTCTGCAACAGCAATTTGCATTTATTAATGGCTTTGCTTCATGACTAGGATCATCTAATTAGTACATTTAAAAGCCTCACTCCAGATCAGTGCACAATTCCTTCAGAGAGCAGATTCATTCTGCTTAATGACACTGTGGGTTTTATCCTCTGGCTCTCAGAAAGTGATGTGATAATGGAAAACTGGATGGGAGAGGCCAACATGATTCACACAGATGAAAGATTTCTCTGCAGCTAATTAGCGGCTAATTATACCGGAGCACTTCAGCGCTGACTGGCTGAGTAATGACATACTACTACACATTCATATTAGGTTTCTGTGTGTGTGTATGTGTGTGTGTGTGTGTGTGTGTGTGTGTGTGTGTGCGTGTGTGTGCATGTGTGTGTGTGTTAGCTCACCCTCCAGCTCCACAAAGTTGGCGCTCAGCCAGCGGCGGGCAGCCATACAGTCGTGGAGGTCGTTGAGGGTGAAGAGGTTGGAGGGCAGCTGGAGGTTTGAGTCGGGCTGATTCACTTCAGCAGGACGAGGCGCCTACAGCAACACATCATAATAGTGTTACGTTTATTAGCTAGTGCTTTATATCGTTCTATAGAGTGGTGCAGGAATGAGTCCTGAAGCACTTCCTGTTGCCTCGTCTTGAAGTCTTTAGTATGTGTTTTTGGTTGTTAGCCTGAAATAAGGTGTGGTAGCCACAAGCTGAAGAGATTTGAACAAGTTGTTCTAGGACATAAATAATTCAGTAAATACCCAACTGGTGAATTTAAAAACGGTGGTTGCTAACAAGTGTCGAAATGAGACGACTAAACATCATCACACCCAACATTAGCCGCCTTTAGCTTAGCGGTGGTGACGTGAAGTCATGTGACCGTGCTGTAGTTCCTTTAAGCCCAACATTAGCCGCCTTTAGCTTAGCGGTGGTGACGTGAAGTCATGTGACCGTGCTGTAGTTCCTTTATAGCCCAACATTAGCCACCTTTAGCTTAGCGGTGGTGACGTGAAGTCATGTGACTGTGCTGTAGTTCCTTTATAGCCCAACATTAGCCACCTTTAGCTTAGCGGTGGTGACGTGAAGTCATGTGACCGTGCTGTAGTTCCTTTATAGCCCAACATTAGCCACCTTTAGCTTAGCGGTGGTGACGTGAAGTCATGTGACCGTGCTGTAGTTCCTTATAGCCCAACATTAGCCACCTTTAGCTTAGCGGTGGTGACGTGAAGTCATGTGACCGTGCTGTAGTTCCTTTATAGCCCAACATTAGCCGCCTTTAGCTTAACGGTGGTGACGTGAAGTCATGTGACCGTGCTGTAGTTCCTTTATAGCCCAACATTAGCCTCCTTTAGCTTAGCGGTGGTGACGTGAAGTCATGTGACCGTGCTGTAGTTCCTTTATAGCCCAACATTAGCTTCTTACTTCAGAATCATAAAGTGGTGTTAATATGTGGAGATTATCCTGCTGAACTAAATGTGTAAGTATCATAAACGTTAGAGATTATTTTCTGTAATAATCCAAAATGAAATGGAGGAATCCCATTGGCTCTCTGTGTGTCACCTGGTACTGCAGGCCGGTGCAGAGGACCAGGTGGTCGTAGGGCACCGTCACTCCACCGGACACCAGGACGTGTTTGGACTTCCTGTTGATGGCCACCATCTTCCCGCTCACCACGCTGACGCAGGAGTGCAGAGGCAGCCGGGACAGATCTCTGCTGCTGTACGCATGACTGCACACAGGAAGACACCTCTTAATGCAGTGAGTTAAAGGAAGATTAAGTGCTCTTCCTTTCAGAGTGTTTTCAAGAACTGTGACAGCCTTCAAGGAAAATATATTGCTTCCTTAAACAAGAGTTTGGTGTGTCCCTTCTGGGCTACTGTAGAAACATGGCACACACGAAAGAGTAGCTCCCTATGTAGACACGAAAGACTCATTTTAGAGCTGCAATTTCATTAATTCATCAATTTGTTTTACATTTAAATTAATATGCAACAGTTTGGATAATTGATGATCATATTTTATGAAAGACGTGTTTTTAACCACTTTTTTGCCATTTTATAGATAAAATAAATAGTCGCTTATAAGAAACAATAATTGGTCAATTATTTGACAATGAAATGAATCGTTAGTTGCAGCCCTAGCTTATTCTGAAATAACCCCTAAACAACAATACATATCTTTAGATGATTATACGCCAAATAAAATACAGTTATGAGTAATTTTCTGCCAATAGAAATCCCTTAATAGTGCTCACTGGTCCTTTGTGTTTATAGGAAATGCATCAAAATGGTTTCATTACATTATGCAATCATTTTTTCACCTCATAAAAATGTGTTAAAGCAAAACATGTGTCTATTGCCACTATCATTTAGCTGTAAATGACATAAAAACACTTGTATTGATCGTTTCTTGGTGTGTTGAGATATTATCTGATATGTGAATTAATGCTGTTTTCCTCAGTCCTTTTGTTCCATTCTCTCACCTTGTGGAGAGAAATCCGATGTCCTCGTGGTCGAAGTCGCTGAGGAGGCCGTGCGTGGAGACCAGGGTCAGGCTGTTGAACCTGAGGTGAGGGCTACAAGGGAACAAACAACACACAGCAGAACACAGTAAACAAACACAGTACACAGTAAACAAACACAGTACACAGTAAACAAACACAGGACACATTGAACAAATGCAGTACACAGTAAACAAACACAGGACACACTGAACAAACACAGGACACAGTAAACAAACACAGGACACAGTAAAAACACAGGACACACTGAACAAACACAGGACACAGAAAACAAACACAGGACACACTGAAAAACACAGTACACAGTAAACAAACACAGGACACAGTAAACAAACACAGGACACAGTAAACAAACACAGGACACACTGAACAAACACAGGACACAGTAAACAAACACAGGACACAGTAAACAAATACAGGACACAGTAAACAAATACAGGACACAGTAAACAAACACAGTACACAGTAAACAAACACAGGACACAGTAAACAAACACAGGACACACTGAACAAACACAGGACACAGTAAACAAACACAGGACACAGTAAACAAACACAGGACACATGAACAAACACAGGAACAGTAAACAAATACAGGACACAGTAAACAAATACAGGACACAGTAAACAAAACACAGTACACAGTAAACAAACACAGGACACAGTAAACAAATACAGGACACAGTAAACAAATACAGGACACAGTAAACAAACACAGTACACAGTAAACAAACACAGTACACAGTAAACAAACACAGGACACAGTAAACAAACACAGGACACAGTAAACAAACACAGGACACACTGAACAAATGCAGGACACAGTAAACAAACACAGGACACAGTAAACAAACACAGTACACAGTAAACAAACACAGGACACACTGAACAAATGCAGGACACAGTAAACAAACACAGGACACAGTAAACAAACACAGGACACACTGAACAAATGCAGGACACAGTAAACAAACACAGGACACAGTAAACAAACACTGGACACACTGAACAAACACAGTACACAGTAAACAAACACAGGACACAGTAAACAAACACAGGACACAGTAAACAAACACAGGACACACTGAACAAATGCAGGACACAGTAAACAAACACAGGACACAGTAAACAAACACAGTACACAGTAAACAAACACAGGACACACTGAACAAATGCAGGACACAGTAAACAAACACAGGACACAGTAAACAAACACAGGACACACTGAACAAATGCAGGACACAGTAAACAAACACAGGACACAGTAAACAAACACAGGACACACTGAACAAATGCAGGACACAGTAAACAAACACAGTACACAGTAAACAAACACTGGACACAGTAAACAAACACAGGACACAGTAAACAAACACAGGACACAGTAAACAAACACAGGACACAGTAAACAAACACAGTACACACTGAACAAACACAGGACACACTGAACAAACACAGGACACACTGAACAAACACAGGACACAGTAAACAAACACAGGACACAGTAAACAAACACAGTACACACTGAACAAACACAGGACACACTGAACAAATGCATCCCACAGTAAATACATATAGTGCTTTTTCTGGGAAACCTCATTTCTGCAGAACCTACCTGCTTCATTTAGTGATGTACAACAGCATTTATAGATAATTAATAATAATAATAATGCATCACATTTTTTATTAGAGCGCTTTTGCAGGTGCTCAAAGCGCTCTACAATTACACATTACACATATTAGACATGTAAGAGTCATTACTGTGGACATTACCCACAGGAGCAAATTCGGGTGAAGTGTCTTGCCCAAGGACACAACGGCCTGACGCAGTGGCGGCCGAGGCGGGTTTCGAACTGGAGTTCACAAACGCCCCTTGATCTGATGATCAACGCTCTAACCCAATCGGCAAAATTGCTTAAATTAGCCATGTTAAGAGGACAATAAAGAATATTAAAAACCACTCTTTAGTTTGCTTTATGAACTAGGAAGGTCTGGAGAAGATGAAGTAAAGCCACAGGACTACACAGTGATTCTTCCCCTATGTATTTGTTACTTTACTTTGGTTGTACTTGTTTCCACACCAAGTTAGCACTACTGTTAGCTTCCCGGTTAGTTAGCACAACCATTAGCAGATTTCAACAACAGGTGCATTCATTTCTTTCTTATTTAGGAAAAAGGTGTCCCATTGGCTGGTAATTGTGATTAATCTCTGGTTGTTTTTGAAGATGTATAGATATATTTTGTATATTGATGTACATATAACACACTATTGGCATATTTTGTACATGCACAACAACCTATATAACACACTAATGCTGATGACACGACCGTCATCGGCCAGATCACAGACGATGACGAGACGGCGTACAGAGAGGAGGTTGAAAACCTGACATCTTGGTGCCAGGAGAACAACCTCCATCTCAACATCAGCAAAACAAAAGAGCTGATTGTGGATTACAGGAAGCAGCAGGGAGAGGGACACGCCCCCATCGCCATCAATGGGACTACGGTGGAGAGAGTCAAAAGCTTCAGGTTCCTTGGGGTCCACATCACTGAGGACCTGACATGGTCTCTTCACACCACCACCATCACCAAGAAAGCTTGACAGCGGTCTCTTCCTCCGCAGGTTGAGGAGGTTCAAAATGGATTCCAGGATACTCTGCAACTTCTACAGGTGCACGATAGAGGTATCCTCACTGGCAGCATGACGGCCTGGTACGGCAGCTGCACCGACCTCGATCGTAAGGCTTTACAGAAGGTGGTGAAAACTGCACAGCACATCACCAGGCGGAGCTGCCATCCATGGAGGACCTTTACTCCCAGCGGCTCAGGAAGAAATCACTACGGATTATCAAAGACCCCCATCACCCCAGCCACAAACTGTTCTTTCTGTTGCCGTCTGGCAGACGTTACCGCAGCATCCTGGCAAGGACAAGAAGATTCGGAGACAGTTTCTTCCCGCGGGCAGTGAGAGACTGTTAAAAAATTGAACTGTTGAAACAACATCAAACATTCATCTGCTACTCAGTAGTATGTATCTAATACCTAATATATATATATATCATTCCAATAACTAATATATATATATCATTCCAATAACTTGTATATAGACTCATACTGCACTATTCCACATCATAACTTTATTTCATTTTTATAACTATTATTATTTTTGTATTGCTCATGCTCTTATTGTTATTATGTTATTTTGTTGCATTGTTGGAGCAGCCTGTGACATAAGATTTTCAACTGCATAATTACTCTGTAGCTATGTCAGATTGACAATAAAGAACCTTGAACCTTGAACACTACAGGAAAGGGAACACCCCAAAAAGCAGAATAGGGCCTCGTTATTCTTTGTGAAAGCATCAATAGTAAATATTTCAATATCGTTGCGTTATTTGTTATCAATGCATTTGGTCAAACCTTTTTGATTCTCTTTATATTGACCATCACAGTTAGACGTTCCTCTGACTGATTTCACCCCAAAGAAACATTTGCTTCAGTAAAACTCAACATTTGATCTGTTGAGAATCTTTGCTTGTAGACGTATATTATGAAACCCTGAGGTGGTCCCTTTTTTTATTTTTATAACTAATGCTGTTGATGTATTGTGATTTAAAAAAGGTGTCTATTATCATCTGGCCGGGGACAACAGCTGGAAATGAGCAATGTTGGCTAAAGCTGCTCCATGTACTGTTGTTTGTGACAGTTGATCAATGGGGACTGTCCACGACACTATAAACAATAAACTAAACTAAACTGAACATTAAACATGGCCAAAAAAATCTCCGATGTTGAATATCTCTCAGCCTACTGAGCATTTGTGACTCCTGCAGTGTCTCCTCCCTCTTTGAGTTCACTGTCCACAGTACACATCTCCTCTTGTCATGCAAATGCCTTCCTTTGTGTTTCCCTGCAGGACACCACAGAGCAGATAACAGCAGCTCCTCCTCGTCGGTGGATACAGAGTGTGTGTGTGTGTGTGTGTGTGTGTGTGTGTGCGTGCGTGCGTGTGTGTGTGTGTGTGTGGCTTGCAGTGGTTTTATCTCTGTGACTCTGATCACCTCCTGTCTGCTCTTATCTCTCAGCCTCCTGACAACCTATCGCCGGAAGCACACACACCAACACACTGCTGAACACACTGAAACAGGCTGGAAGGCTGTTGTGTTGCAGAATAAAATCACATCTCTACTTGTTTTGGAGCATGGTGGACAATTTTACACAACTTTA